>JAPQRP010000011.1:28242803-28274504 GCA_037367295.1 Apogon hyalosoma | reverse complement strand
AAAAAGGTCATGTGGTCTGATGAGTCCAGAATGACACTGTTCCAAAGTGATTCAATTCAATTCAATTCAATTCAATTCAATTCAATTCAATTTTATTTGTAGAGCCCTATATCACAGGGCTTTACAGTTAGTTGAATATAAACAAACAACAGTCAAATACACAGCAGATGAGGGAAATGGATTAATGTTTTAGTGATGGATGTATCAGGGTGACAAGCGAGACAGATGAAGTGATTACACATCGTGCCTAGTGCCTACAGTACAAGCCTGTGGGGACAGTGTTATGATCTGGGATCGGTTCAGTTGGTCAGATTCACAATATTATTCATTCATTCATTCATTCATTTTCTGAACCTGCTTCATCCTCACTAGGGTCACGGGGATCGCTGGAGCCTATCCCAGGTACATATGGGTGAAGGCAGGGTACACCCTGGATGAGACGCCATTTCATCGCAGACACAATATTATGTGTCTGTGAAATGACAGAAATGAATGTTGTGTCATTGTATGGGTTTAGTGAAACGATGCAATGGCAAATGCATGTTGTATTCAAAGGTAAAGGTGATGAAAAATTTGAATTTTTTTTGGCCAGACTGCATGTAAATATGATTTATACTTTGTTTTGGACCATTATTATTTCCATATTTGTGTACAGAAAGAAAAAAAAACACGAGGTCATAAACACCATCCAAAAAGCTTAAAAACAAAACTTGCAGGAAATGTTCACTGAGAGAAAACTGCATTCATTAGACCTGGGAAAAGTCAGTTTATTTTGTTGCTCTCCACATACACATTAAACAGTACATTAATTTGACTTGGGTGCTGCACCTAATCCTGGCAATGATTAAGTAAAGTACAAATACCTGAAAACTCTACTTTGGTACATTAACAAGGTATTAGTAGTTCATTAGTTTCCCACCTGAATACTACTACTACTACTACTAATAATAATAATAATAATAATAATAAGAAGAAGAAGAAGAAGAAGAAGAAGAAAAGTGACCTTTAATAACACTAATGAAATGAATCACAATGCCAATATTCACTACCAAGTTAACAATTGCTCATTTACTAATAAACACCCAAAGAACATGTGAATGAGAGTTACATTCACACAATAAACAAAATCATTCCTGCCAGCAGCATTGAAATGGACTCAGATCAGTTAATGACAGTTTGGTGTTTGTTTATTTATTTTCCCTAGTTTCAAGGTGATGTACATCCCCCACAAACACAGGCTCATTAGTCTAATCCTAAATGCATGTTGCCCTAGCAGGAGATCATAAAGACACAGACAAAGCTCATACACACTCTAACTGGCTTCTGTTAATGACATGTTCCCTCCCATATCATTTTATCCCATAATGAGCCCCAATCAATTGTTTCCACGTCACCTCAAACTGAAGAAAAACTGACTATCACACATCTGTCTGCTGTGGATGAAATTTGTACCTCTGTACTCACTGGAGAAGGATTAACCCTGATACTAATGCCTGCACGGTCAACACTGTTCCTCTCAGTTATTAACGGAACATCTGATGCTATCATCATCAGCATCATCATCATCAGGGTTTCATTGTTTTATTAATGAGACGATGATGGAAGGCAGAATTAATGCTGATTAGGAGTCAAGGAAATTAACTCATCTTCAGCTCATAAATAGACAAATACTCTTTAGCTTCACTGAATGCAGCCTCTACTTATTATAATTTTATTATTCACCAGCTGTCTTTATGTCATGACTCGTCTTCAGGATATAAATGACAGTGAGTAGTTTTTTCAGTAGGAGAAAGTTCTTTTCACCTAAACTTTCCAGCGCTTCCAGTACTGTTCTGGCTCGTAAAAAAATCGAAACTTTTACTTATCAGGCTTTTGGAATTATGCCCACAATACTCATCTAAGAAAATCATTTTTTTATTTTCTCAAAAATAAATAAAAATGGACACCAAATATTTTCTGACGTCTTCCTCCATAGTCATGAATTCAAGTAAAATAAAGTGCCTTTTAAATGACTCTTGAATTGATAATCGCTGGGATTTGTTTTATGTTGCACCCTGTCAAGTCTTTTTTCTTTATTTTCTAATGTGATTGTTTTTCTTCCTGCTACGATACACATCCTACGATGCTTTTATTGTAAAGCACATGGTAATTTGTGATAAAATACCGTGTATGTGCATTTTACATAATGCCATGTACAACTTTTACCTTAATAGTGTACCTACTCTACTTACACACTTAACTGTGTTGAGTTTCAAAGCATCAAGTGTGATCTTGGAGGATTTGGGGGATTTGGGGGCCACCTCTGGGCCCTATTAACTGAAACAGAGAGCTTAGAGTTGTCACATACTGAAGCATTTTCAGTCTTACTTTATTTATGCATTTTACCTACAAATAACTGCAGTTTCAAACTGGTTTTAAAAGATTAATTTATACACATAAATAAATAAATAAATAAATAAAGAGGGTGAACAGCTGTGGAAAAGCAGTTAATCCCTGCCGGCATGAGGAAAGACACAAGTGCTGTACAAAATGTTTAATGAGGATATGATTAAAATAATTTTATAGGTTCTTTGCCAGAAAATAGCAACGCATTTTTCCTTTTCATTTCGAACAGACTTTTAAAAGTTCCTTCATAATGAACACAAATCCCACTTGATTTTAAATCCAGTTCAGTGTGTTTGCACAGTACACACAAAAAACACCAAAACAATGAAAACTCCTCTTCTTCTACAGCTCTGAAACACATCCTGACTCCATCATAACTTACAACAAACACCAGAACTGTAGGGTGTGAAAATATACAATTGCAACAATGTCATTTCTCATGATACTACCCCCACAGAGGGTATTGTTCATTCATCCATTCATTTTCCAAACTTCTTAATCCTCAAATGGGTCACAGGAGTTGGACTGGTGCTGGATCCTATCATGGCTACCAGCAGGCAAAGACGGGACACACCCTGGGCATGTCTAAGGCAGTCATTACTGATAATTTAGAGATGATTCTAAATTAAGACCCTGTTTTTATTTCTAAATCCACTACATAGTAACGTCAGCTTTGTTTTTTACACTAATAGCTCATTCCTTGTACATTTCAGATCATCACAGTCAGTGTTGACATTGAAATCAAATTCACCCCACCACAAGTAACACCTCTTAACACGTGATGACAGAGACATGAGTCCATATCCTTGGAGAACGTTTTAAGGGTCAAGGATCTGGTTTTTCTTTTATGAAATTCACAACAGAATGAAATATATGATGTAAGGGGATAATGGTCTACAATTTCTGAATGTGGTCCTTTTAGCCGTGTTCAGATGTTTGTTGCTTTGAACCAACTTCCTTTTAGTTAAATATAAAGTAATATATAGTAGTATAATCACAGTATTTTATTTCTAACTGCAAATACAGTGAATACAGTTCACAGTGATAGGTTGAGACAGTGAGGAGCAGACAAAATCAGCTGCAGCCTCTGCCTTCCCTGTGCTTCAAATCAATGCAATTCTACTGACAATCATGGAAACTTCCACTGATGACCTACATGTCAGCATGACCCACTTGCTGCAGCTGATGCTTTTGTAAATTCACAGTTAAATATGAGGACTAAAAAAATAAACAAGACAACTACAGAGTTAAATATGTAACTATAAAGCCTCTGACTATTTGTATAACTGTGAAACCAACAAAAGAATCAGTTGCCTTCTTTCCACAGGTTAGCAAAACATGCAAAGAAACAGAGAAGAACTTTTACTGTATTACTGTGAAGGAACGCGATGTAGCCTTGGATTACAAAATACGGAACTGAATCAAACTGAGTTAAGTCTGCATTCAGAATGTAAAACCACACTTTGACCAAGCATCATCATTACATTTGTGAAAATGTTTTTCATATTATTTCTTTTAAACTGAATATTCTAAGATTAATTAATACATTTATGATCAAATTTACAAGGGACAAATTGAAATTATAAAGTCATAAATATGTGAGAAAAACCCAGAAATTTAGATGTGGTGAGGTTGTACAAAGAGTTGTAAAGTCCACAAAAGGAGTCCAGAATTTTTCAATTCATGTACCATGTAAATCTGTTATTTTTCACCTTTGACTTATTTATATTGCATTTTAGTTTAATTTAGAAAAAGAGCTAGAAGCTTTTAATATAAGAAATTCATAGTTTTGTCTACAAGTCAATGAGTCATTTTAAAACTTTTTTTGTTGTTTTTTGTTTTTGTTTTTTTTAAAGTGGCACTAATATGCAGAATACACAGACCCAGTGTGTTACCCTGTTGTGTCATTGTGAGGTGTTTTACTTGATGACTGAGGAGAAGAAAGTTTCAAACAGCAGTTTCAACTCTTTTATGTGGCCAGTATTGGAGCATTTTTCCAAAAATGAATTCTTTTTTGTCTCAAATTTGTCACCGGTCTTTATGTGCAATTTCTTAAATTTGGGGACTGATCCATCAGCTGCACCTGTTCTGAGAACTGACAATCTACCTCTCTCTTTGAAAATGCAGAGATTATGACAAACCCCGCTGTTGATAGTATGAGATGAATTAATGTGGAGCCCTCCAGCCGAGAGGAAGAAAGAAGTAGAGATGAGGGGAGGGTGAGCGGCTCGGTATGTGCTTGGGAAAAATGCTTACTCCTCAACACCTCTGGAAGTGTAATCAGTAGGCTCGTCATTGAGTGCCCAAGACCAAAGAACCTTCGATGAACAACCATGACACTGTCTACTCAATAGGGGGGATGATGGGATATACATCAAAGTCCGCTCTGTAATTGGGACTCTCCAGACATCATGGTACAAGCAACGATTTAACGTCGCATCAGCAAATCACTCGAAGGCTACACAAGGCTTTCTCTGACTTCACAGCTCAGCTACGGTTCTCCTCTACAATTTCTGCTTTGTCATTTATTATTTTACAAAAAACTTTATTACAGCCCTGCTCCTTAGCTCTATTTATGGCCAAGAGGCATGCTGTTGTGGCAAACCCTAGACCTCTATAATTAATAACCCTGGCATCCAATATGCTTCTAAATTCTAATCTTGGGGGGGGAATGCTCACGGCATACAGAAAGAGATTACGCCAAAATACAAATAACATTTGATCATTCCTCTCTCCCACCATAGAGGACATGCTCATTAATCACGACTAAAGAGCTGAGTAATGTAGCCGGCCTCACAGAGCTGTCTGTGGAGCCAGAGGAAGGAAAAGCAAAGAAATTGGGTTTTATTGCATTTCTTTCTGCCAGCCGTCTCTTCGCATTTGCCTTCAACGATGGTGAAAGCGGCTGCTGCCAGTCATCTATCTCCTGATGCTGTGCCAAAAGGTATCATCCATTTATCATACTTTAACCTTTTCAGATCCTTCACAGGTCTCTCAGGGGCCAAATAAGGAAAGCACCCCACAGGCTACAGCTTACCAGGAACCAAAGGTTAAAACACAGAGAAGCATGAAATCACCATTCAGCTCATGACACATGCCTTAAGAAATTTCCCTCCACCTCCTTTATGTTGAAAATGTATGCCTTTACCAGTGATTCCCTAACCACAGACTGCCAAAAGGCACCAAGTGTGAGATTGCTCCAGCAAGGGAATGCTTATCGAGAGGGAGCGTCCTCCCCTTCATCCATAATTGCTTTCCAGGCCTGCATAGGAAAGGGCCTGAAGCTGTGTTATGTTTGGCAAGAACAGAATGCATTGGAGATAAGTTGAAATCCAAGACTATACCCCAATTGGGACCACTGTGGCATAACGAAACTGCTATTCTCCTCTCCTCAGCCGAAATGAAGCATTTTCTGTATTCTAACAAGGTTTCTGCATAACAGGAGAGGTTATCTGTTGCTAATGTTGACGCAGCTTGCATTTACAATTTAAAACTCTAAATGTTACAAAACAGAAAAATGGACCTCAAATGCACACAGATACACACATACATGGGTTTATTCACATGCACACAGCCCCGTAGACATCACAAACTACCTCACAAATATTGTTAGTTCACATAAAATGACTACACAGTCCTTGGCCATAACGGCCTAATTGGGGAGTTTTCAGTTGCACTATCCAGCTGGCTGATTGCATAGCACATTCCTAATGAACGGTGAAAAATGGCTTTGTTGCTAGGAGAAAAGTGCCGAAGATGTGGTTGTCTGAGATGAAATATTAAAACATCTCACTTCTCCAGCTGTCACTGAAGCTATGGTTGGGAGAGAGATGTGTCGTTGTGTCTCCTTGGCACAGATGGCTTCGTTCTCCTTGGTTCTGCCTTCAAGCAAAGTGTACCTAGTCAAAATATTTCCAGTTGAGAAACCGACTTTGTCCAGAGTTTGAGCAGAAGAATCTGCTTTGACAATATCTTGTGCTATCTGAAAGGGATTGTCTGCAGCGGCACAAAAGTTTCTAAAAACTTTTTTTGCCATAAGGCAAAGATTTGACTTCATGTCATAAACTTTGTGACTTTTTAGTGACTAGAATTGAGTAGAAATGGCTTCCCTGTAAGAGGCCCTTAGTCTGCCAGTCCATCCATCCATCCCATTACATTTTAGAACAGGGGTCACCAACCCTGGTCCTTGGAATCTACTATCCTCAATGTTTTAGATGTTTCTGTCTTCCAGCACACCTGACAGTTATCAGGCTCCTGAAGAGCTTGATGATAGGTTTATCTTTTGAATCAAGTATGTTGGAAAAGAGATACATCTAAAACATGCAGGATAGTAGATCTCGAGGACCAGGGTTGGTGACCCCTGTTTAAGAACATGTTAACCCAGAAAGAGCCCAATACAATGTTTTAAAATTTTGCACAAACATTCACTCAAGAATAAACTAAAAATATTTTGGCAGCCAGATGTCAGACTAACTTTGCTTTGACCTCACAAAAGACATTATATTATAAAAATTATGTTGTAACAGCCACTGGATAAAGTAGCACCTTATCACGTATCCCCTACTAAAAAGTCTTTCATCAATTGTAGGTTGCCAGTAACTGAATGAACAGTTTACATTGCAAAGATCCTGGACACATCCAGCATCTTTTTTTTTTTTGCCAATTGTTCCCAATGAGGAGAGCATCTTTTTTGAGTACATTATTGTCACTCTGAATGCTTCTAAATAAAAGTCTCTGAAGTTTTCAGAGAAGCACTATTGTTATCACTGATGTTGCTTTTCAGACAACAAATCGGACGGGGCAGTACGCATCCCAATAATAAGGAAAATAGGGGAGAAGCTTGTACAGGCCCTATCTGTCCATCTAGAGCTTAGAAATGATCAAACACAAAGTCAGAAAAGCCCATTTGTGAGAGCAGACTGATAAGACAGTGGATGTTGCTGGTGAGTATTCTGCTTTCATCACCCTACAGGTTATAGATCTTCATATGTTGTCATGGAAAAAAAACCCATGTGCAATGCTTTTTCACAAATGATGCAAGCCAGCCCTTTTTATTAAGAGACCACTGACCCTTATGCATACTAACACACTGCACTAATGTCATTTTTTAGTACAAGGGGTGCATGGGATTACAGAGTGTAATTCTTGTATTACTTTGTTGTTTGCATTTTTAAGGAGTTTCATGGAGGCGAAGGATTATGTAGTCTGGTAAGCTTTGTTTAGAGCTGAAGCTGTGGGTTGTGAGAACTCTGCAGCTTCACTGTGAGGACCGTAGGCTTGTTCAACCACAATGTCTCATTTTTTCTTCTATATTTATTAAGTAAAAAAGTATGAAACATGTGGGTGTGCAGACTTTGGGGATGTTTTAAAGGCACTTCTGACATATTATGGCTGACTAAATTTTGAACAACTCACCCAGCAATGGTTGCTGGTTCAGCCTGTTGCAAAAATCAGCCTGTTTCTTCCTCTCCAGCTTGACATCTGGAGGCCCCACTTTCAGACGCCTGCTCTGAAATTTCTTCCTTTATGCGACATGGAGGATACCAGGTGTAATTCTGCATGAATCTGGTGTCAGTCTCATTCTCCCATCTCTATGCAGAGACAGGCGAGAGTAGTTCCACCATCTCCTCCTCACAGAGAACATAAAAGTGGAGGGTAGCTCCACAAGAGAGGGACCCCCTTGGGAGTTTACTCTCTATCTTACCCTGCCCATGTCAGTTTCTGCCTCCTTCTTCAGTCTCTTGTTTCATTCTCTCAGGCTGAACCATCCTGGTTCTTATATTCACTTTTATCATTCTCTCTGCCCTTCCCCTCTCTTAGTTTTGTCCTTTTCTCCCATTCTCTTTGCATTTGTTGCAGCAGAGTTGCTTCCCCTTTTCATCTCCAACTGAAGTTTCTCTCTTTGCTTCCGTATCTACTGTCTCTCCACAGCGTCGGGTCTAGTGTTAGCTGTCCAAGCCAGCCAATACTGCTGCATTGCTCAAAATAAATTACCTTTCATTCTGACCTAAATCAAAAATATTTCATAAAGAATACTTGTGCAAAGGATTTAAATGGATTTGAGCTTCTTGCAAAAGACTAACTTGGAAGTTTTGGTTCACAACCCGATGGTGCTGATTTGATTCATTTATTTATTTATTTTTTGTTCTATTTTGGCATCCAAGTGTTGCAGACCTTGCAATGTTTTCTCGATTCTGAATGAGTTTAATACTCTGGTGAAACGGTCAAGGCTGACTGGCACTGCACCCTGCATGCCAGCCAGCTGATGTCTCAGAAAGATCAATATGGTACAGAGGTCAACAAGTAAAGATGAAAAAGACAAATGTTCATGCCAGGGAGTTTTTTTTTTTCTCCCAAACTCTTATCATTCAGTGCTGTAGATGAACAAACGCACATCACACTCAAGGTCAATAACTTTTTCACTCTTTGCTTTGCTGAAAAATTTCATGTTGACACACTGTCAGACTGCAACAGAGAGAACTGCATGGAAAACTGAGAGCAAAGTATTTAAAATACTACACTGAATTATGCTCCCCAACTTCCCATAGTAGTAAAGTGCATTCAAATCATAAAGTATCGATTGCAGCTTGCAGTGGCAGAATGTGAATGGTGACATAATAGCAGGTTTGAAGAAGCATAAATGATGTTCAGCGGAGCCGTGGCCCTAATTGATGTCCCTTGTCGCCAAAATGTCAATAAGTGTATTGCCAAGAGAAAAAATAAATTGGAGGTTTACTTATGATGCTTGGCTGCTCCCGTCAGTGGAGGAAAATCAATTCTTATCCATAGCTGGGTTTACTGACGCATTACAGACAAATCCTCATCAAATCAAAACATACACGGTCACTGAATATTGTCATTTCAGATGGTGAGAAAAAAGATGCTGCTGCATGCCACATCAGCTGCCTTTAAACATAACTCACTCATTTCAGATTTATTTTTTGTGCTACTCATCTTGTGAGAGGACTATATGATGACTTAGCAGTGCAATCATTCTGATTCAGAGGCCAAAACCAAAATAGCCCCTGGCTTATTGACCGTACTTCTGGACAAATATTAAAACTGGATTTGAAAGTTCTGCAGCAAAGCAGGGTTTGTGATCCACATCACACTCTGCTATAAATAAATTCAGACTATTGAAAATGTACATGCCAGGAGGAGCAAAAAAGAGCCTCAGTGTTATTTTTGTAGTTTTAGGGTATTATTCAGATTAATAAAAATCTGAATTACCAACTAAATTACCAAGATTTGTTGATAGCAGCAGCTTACAATAGAGTCCATTAACACCAGCAACACAACAGACTGTGGAAATCCTCTGCTTAAACCAATTATCTAAACTAAATTATCTAAAGTGAAAACAAAGCTGAATGTTTGCTTCAATGCTGCTGCAGTGACATGAGCATGTCTGCACAACAAGCAACATTTGTACACTCTGAGGACCATAATTGGTTTAGAAAAAAAGCTAAGTCAAAACACAGTCTGAGAAAAAACTATGCAGAATGTTTGTCTGCAGCTCATTTCACCTATAATTTTACTTTCAACTTGTGGTGTCGCTAAAGTCATTTGAACAAGATGTCAAGGCTTTGACTTTGGCAACAGTGAGTCAGGTGTTTGTGTTGCTCATTTGGCTCATTAAAACCCAATCAGACCCGAGGAAAAAAGGGCTGCTCATGTGAACCTAATGTTATTCTGAATATAACAACTGAGCCTCTTAACATGCACCAGTAGAATATTCATCCATTTTAGGGGAGGGTTATGGTAAAAAGGGTTAAAAGATATTCAGCTTAAAATAAAGTCAAACGTGTATTGAGAACTGTTATAACTCAAAATCAAAGAAATATTAAATACACTGTCCCTTAATGTTGGAGTTCCATAAAAAATGTGGATGCTGATCAGCTGATATGTAAACTGTGCATTTACAGTAGACATTCAAAGAGTCATTAAAATACATTTTGGACAGCAGTGATCAACCAGAGGAAACTCAAATGAACAGAAAACCAGCATTTCTTCTGAGAAAACTCCGCCAGCTGAACTTCTCACAGTCATTAACAGCCAACATTTGAGGTTTTCACAATTTCTGGTTTCTGCACCAATGAAATTTTCTTTTAATGAATAACAGTTCTACCTTCTGCTGGCAACCTGCAGTACTCTGTCACAAGATTAAGTGACTCTTAAGAGCCCCTGGTGTTTAATTTACCAAAAGTTCATTTACCAACTGGGCTACTATTTCTGACATTCGGGAACAATGAGTTGGCTTTCAGATCTGTCCAGCAGATATCATCACGCTGCTAATTTGTCTCTTCCACACAGCAGCAGCCTCCATCTCAGGGAGGCTGCTGTCAAATTACTCATATGAAAATCAGCCTGTGACATAATCTGCTGATTTAAGCATACTTTTAGGAAGCAACACAGGAATAGAGAAGAAATGCTGATGACGATGATTAGCTCCACCATTCAAGGTGGAATGAATAAACCTGAATCTTCACAACACTTTTACACATCTCATGCAAAATGATCAGAGAACTGTTACATCCATCCTTTGGGTTAGTGGTGTGGGCCGCTTCACTCACTGCTCATCTACCAAATTGCCTGCAGAGAGGCACACTGGCTTGTGCATTGCCTAAAAAAGTCTTTACAAGGTGATTAGGATTACTTTACTTGCAGCCCCTTTGCTCCCCAGTACTCACATTGATTGTTTTCTCCTGGCTTGGTAAATAGGTGGACATCAATACACCCCTGCAGTGACGTCAGGGTTCACCTAGCTGCAAGTCTCCTGGGTTTATCAATTAGAGCTAAGAATGCAGCCAAGGATTTCATTTGTAGCCTAAGCTGTTATTAGTAACGACAGGTGGGTATTGAGTGCGGCGCAACACTGTGCTAGGGAAAATTGTGATAAATGACAAGGGGAGGCTCTCCCGCTTTCTCTATTGAGTGGTGCAGATGGATGACTGTTAGTCATTAGACAGGAGGAAAGGTGTGTGTCTGTTCATGTGTGTTTCAGGGAGAAAAGACAAAGATGTAGTGCATAAACTGGCTTCTGATGTCACATATTGATACAAGCAGCTTCACTTTTATAGATTTCGGTGGCCACTTTGTTGTGCATTACCCACACATTTGATGTTTCCCATCACACAGTCACATCTGTTTACCTCATGGTCGATGATGCCACTGTATCCCTGGAGGACCGGGGGGTGAGGCTTGGCCACCCTAACAGGGGCTTCAGTGGGCCGTCGCAGCTGTTCATGTTGTCTGATGTGCGTGTCGTTAGCTTCTCTCGTTGCGCCGTTGAAGCTGCCGTTGTACACTAGGAACAGACTGGCGCACAGGAGAAGCACGAGAAGCACCGCTACCCCATGACGCTGTCACAGACACAAGCAGATGCAGACGGATCAGTGTCGGTGAACTGGACTGAGTTTACAAGGTTTAACACCGAGGGTACCGCCACCTCTGAGAACGCAACTCACATCCAGTGCGTCCAAAACTTAAAACTACTTTGATCGACTTAATCACAAGCATGGCACGGATAAGAAGTCAAGCAGGCAACTATCAGACATTAGTTTGCGGTTTAATACTTAGGGTGGAGTTAACATAATCAACGTAGCACACCTTAGATGTCTCCAAAAGCGCCAAGAGTAAACCTATTAAGTTCAGCTCGACATCCAGACCTGTGAGCCAAGGCGCACCAGTCTGAATCCGCACTAAATCCGCACTAAATCATGACTCGTGGCACTTTTGGTTTATTTCGTCGCACATTTTGCTCTCCATGACAATGAGTGGGTTCAATTTTTGTCCGTCTAAACTGGAGCAACGTGCGTTAACACAAAAATATTAACACAATAAAATTCCATACACTTTTTAAAATGTGTGGATCTGCTTTTACCGCAGAAAAAAGCCCCAAGCGCGCTTTGGTCCACGCTGTAGTCTTTATTATTAGAAAAAAATAAAAAAAATTGCCGGAGCTTAGTGCCTTCCAGAGCGCGCAGCTGGATGTCCATTGTTCAGATCCTAATCTTTTGATCCGACAGTGTACACACAGCGGCGTTATGGCGATTGGAGCGCACTTCACAGAACAATACAGGATTTCAAAGCGAGCATTAACAGTTGCCTATGGGCTACATGGTAAAAAGCTTTACCATAGGTGTCTTCATTTTGCGGCGCTCTGTCTTATCGCTGCGGCTCAGTGCGTCTGACTCCACTTTCTCTCATGGTCCGGCGTCATCTGTTCGCATCCCGGATCCACTTGAGCACAGTGCCAGTTCGCCTGCCGCTGCTTATGTGTCTTCAGACTGAAGCCCAGGCGCAATTCATACAGTGGAGACCAGGCGACAGATGTTCACTATTGAACCTCTGCAGGGTCTTAAAGCCCCGTGAGTTTGAGGAGGGAGCAGGGAGCGGAGGCGCAGCTCAGTTAATTAAAGAGACTACCTGCAAGAGGATGATAAGACCGTCGTGTTTAATGGTTATTTCCTGCTGAGCTATATTTTTATTTAAATACCTGCCTGGATTACTCTGGAGTACACTGAATCGACAGCACGTCATCTTTTGACGTCGAGTGCATACAATACGAGTTGGATTATGAGTGCAAGATAAGCGTTATCCTTACAGAGGTGATTATATCATTGTGCAACAACACTGAATTATTACTGAGATAATATCCAGTTTATCTAACTTCTACAATCATCCACCAGTGTAAGAAGTACACTCTTTAGATTCTTAATTTGACCCATAAAGATTCACGACTATTTATGTCAAAACTTCCAAGTGAATTATATTTTATTTTTGTCTTATCTAAGTGACTTATCACAGTTTATTCATATATTATCATCTGCATTTTCCTATATTTAATTTACTGACATGTCCATAAAAGCTCAGTAATTTTGAAGGTCATTAGATCAAATCAGGAAAAAAAAGGAGGAAAAAGTGACTTTTTCAGCAAAAACAAGCATCTACAACCACTGTCATTTGTCAAACATATGGGTTTAACTGTTAACAATGTTGTAGAACATGACTTGGTTGCCCATTCACTATGGAGCCTCTGAATGTCGAAATGGGTCATATCTGATGACCATGTACATATCTTGATAGGATTAGTGGATCAACAGTTATTAAACATTTTAGATCAGTAGATGCTTTTTGCTTTTTGTTTATTTATTAGTTAAAGGTGATAATATCTTACTGTGTGAATGGAATTTCAACACATACTCTGCATTCAGGACTTTACCTAAGTAAAGAATGTGTCAACAAAATGTAAAATGAAAAGTAGATACAGTTAGTATCCTGTCAGTTGTTTTTTTTTTGTTTTTTTTTTAAACTATTTTACATAATTGATGTTTGTAGATTTGCTGCTGCATTTATCTGTGATGTTTCAGGCCAGTTACTTAATTTGGGAAAGTTTAACCTACTTGTGTGACATCTCTTGACATAAAAAAAAAAAAAAAAGAAATTTCCTCAGTAAAGGACCAATTAAGCTTCTTCTTCTTCTTCTTCTTCTTCTTCTTCTTCTTCTTCTTCTTCTTCTTCTTCTTCTTCTTCTTCAGCTCAGTAACAGACCTATTTCAGTTTTGTGATGATGCATCTAAGAGGATTTTTAAAGAGATCATGTAGCATGTTTTGCATTTAGAATAAAAGCACAGTTTGATCAAACCTTGAAGAAACACTCCATCCTTCACTTGCAGTCAGAAATACTTGGACTTTGGAAATAGACTGGATGTTTTGCAAACCCCAAGGAATCAGTTCTGATTGTGACCAGCAGCTAATGTTTGGTTTCTTCACTTAAAGTATTGCCTTTAAAGGAAAATAATTGCTCACTTAACAATACCTGCATTTTCCAGGGTTAGTTTGACATTTTATTCCAGATTTATTGATTATTTGACTATTGATTGAATTTGTTCATTCATTTTCTAATCTGCTGTGGAGGGTCACAGGGGGGATGGAGCCTATCCCCACTACCACTGAGCAAAGGTGGGTTACACTAATACTAGTTACCCAATTTCTATTAACTTCAAAAGTAGTTAAATGAGATCAGTTTCTTTTCTTTGGTAAGATGGAAGCTAGAAGGGAAGACTGGCCAAATTAATTGGCTATTCCTGCTTCAAAATGTTGGTATACACCAAAAACCATAATATTCTGATCACTGACAACAGAAGTGATAATAATATTGGTTATTTCTTTGCAATGAGACCTTTCACTGGGTTGGATATATTAGGTCATATTAGGGTTAGAACCCCATGTATATTAATCATGATCATTAATCCTACACTCCAAGACTGAAGTTTAGGTGCCTCCTCCTGAGACTTAGGTGTTCCATCCTGTGATCCTCCAGATCCTAAATCCATAGTCCCATATTCCAGGATCTCAGATGTCCAGATCCTCTTCATAGAAAGGGGACAAAAAAGATGAGAGAGGCGAAAGTGACAGGAGAGACAGAGTTAGGTAGGTTTAAACCATCTCATTGACCCCTCCTGCCCTGTCCAATGAGTTAGCGGTTAAGAGGAAGCGTTGAATCAGGATACCGATTAAAGTTAATATACTGCCTGCCTAGTTAACTTGTTAGGTATGTCACGGTGGCACAAAACATGATTCTAACCATAAAGAGTTGAAGCATCTTACTTTGAGAGAAAATGGTAGTCTAACGAGGGTGGCAGGCAATAACGTCCATTTGGTGCAAATTAGAGCCAGCTCTTTTTATTGAGCTGAGCCGTCTTTGACATTGTTGGTTGACCTCTAATTTGGATATACATGGTTTTCACTGAACAGGAAGCAATCCCGGAAAGGTATTAAGATAAATGTGGTGTTAAAATTGCAATATAGGGGAAGTATGCAGCTGATTAAAAAAGGAAATACATATGTATGGTTCCAAATTCCTCAGATTATTATATACAGTAGGGGCAGTACCTGGATGTGTCACTTTTATCCATATTAGGGGTATTTTTCTCCTCATGGAGAACATCACATCCTTGGTTTGACTTGTGGATTCTGGATCAACAAAATACTCTATTGCCTCATGGTGGTTATTTGATTTATATGTTATTAACAGGTCAGACAAAGATCATATAAATGTGCTGGTACAGCTCAGGAAATGAATGGGAATGAATAAAATGTTAAAATGGCAGAACAACATAGTGAGGTAAAAACAGCCACATTTTGGAGATGTAGTCAGAAGTTTACTTTACTGTAAAGAGAAGATTCTGAGTCAGATGAAAGGGCATGTAGGCACATATAGTCTCTGATGAAAGCTGATGAAAAGAAGAAAAAAGAAATAAGTAGAATAAGTGACAAATATGGCTGTATATGGGTACTACAGTAGAGGAGAACTAGTTAAGGAACAGACATTATTTTTCTGAGAACAGACATATAGTTACCGGTCATATAATACACTAAACTGAAGGACTTTTTTTCAAATACTCCTGTGTGAATTACTAGTTTGGCTATCACATCATTTCAAGTGCATTTCCATTTTTCCCAGTAAGTAAATGAATAGGTGTTAATATTAAAAAAAACAAAAAAACAAAAAAAAAAAACAAGATTTGTGATTCATCTCATTACTGTTACTAAAAGTCAAGCATAAACAACTTCTCCTCTCAGTCATACTGGGGAAATTCAGTTTTACGTACAAAGAGGCTTCATTTAATGCAATGTCTACCTACACACATACATATATACTCCAACTCTACGCCATGTCAGTATTGTACTTTTTACTCCCCATTGGCAAATTACTCTAAAGATGACAGGTTTTTTTTTTTAAATGTCATTTCTGTTGTGAGAATTACACAGACTTTGGATGTTTGTGATAAACTGAAAGATGAGTTGTTTTTTTGATGAATCAACCTAAAGTGTTCCCTCATTCTTCAGCAAAATATACCCGTCTATGTACATGTTCTGAAATGTGAAAACAAGCCTGTCTTTCCTATTGTCTGCTTTTCATTGCCATAGATTAAATAACCAAAAGTATATAGCATAGTTCAAATGATCTCAAACTTAAACATTTGCAGCAAAATAAATCCAAAAACATATAAATTTGTAAAATACTGTTAGGGAGCATTTTAGTGCACAATAATAATTTAAGCACAGTTTGCTGATCATACTTTTATTTAGATAAGGTTTTGAATGTAGAGTTTTTACTTGTATTAGATTATTTTCACTTTACTTTTACTATTTTACTACTTCTGATAGTATTTTTCTTTTGTAAAAGATCTGAATACATCTTCCACCTCTGGAAATGGCTGAAACTTTATTTTTGTTATTGTTAAAAGTCTTATACAATGATTAATAAAAAGGATTTTTACACCACAATAGAGAGGAGACAGGAAACTAGGGCACTGAGGAAAGGAAATGTCATGCCGCAGAGGTCACCAGCAAGTGACTGGAACCTTGTTTTGTTTCTATTTTTTCACTATTCTTCACTATTATTAGGTGAGGATCAACACCTATTTGGCATATTAGTGAGTATTTGCAGCAGCAGGACAATATGGGATTCATTTAAAATTATCACCACAGTGTGGCTAACTGATATGTTTTTACATTTTTGGAAAACAGTAGAGCTCTTTGACACAAATAGGACAATATTATTAGCCTCAGGCTGTAGAGGCAGTACTATTTAGCAGATAATTTCATTTTGAGTCTTTTTTAGTGGATTTGTTGACACAGAGTGTAATATAATATCACCTTTAAAGAGCTAGCACACTGATAGTATCTTAGGGTGTCTGCTTTGTTCACATCTCTGCACCACACAATAAACCACACAGCAAAACCACAAACAAGTCTGAGTGCTGCACGTTTCACCCCCATTGTCTGTTATTGCATATAATCTGCTTATGAAAAAAAAAACAAAACAGGTCCTCATGGGACAAACTGGAGACACTTCCTAGAAGCAATAATCCCCATCAGTGTTGCCATCAGAATCCCAGAGGAATAATGTACAATAATAAACTATAAGGTTGAAGAGCTTGACGACAACAACAACAGCAACAATAAGAAGAATACAATCACACCTAAGAAGCTGTTTGGAGGGAAGGCTGTCTTTGAAGTGTGTGCCTACTGAAGGGCAGGGAAAGGCCAGCAGACGTCACTGAACTTCAACTGGAAAATTCAGAAAAGTGGGCCATTCAGCAAATAAGCAATAACAGGCATTTACAGGAGTAACAGTTACACCAGTCTTGTCTTATTTATGCATGTAATATAGCTATTTGCCACTGCTGCAGTAAAACCCAAATAAAATTTCTCACATAAAACTGTGATACCCTACAGCTAGACACTGAGCAGACTATCAGGCTAACTGAAATGGAGCTGAGGAAGAGCAAGGGGTGAAACGGAACCCTACTGAAAAGACCAACCACATTAACTAACAATATCATGTTATGAATGCTATCAAATAATTTAGGCTGCTTAACACGTTAACCCATGCAGTTGTATATGTTAACCATAATGACAGGGTAAAAAAAAAATGTATAAACATGCTAATTACTCCTCCAAACTCTGCACAGGTGATGTTTGCAAGATGTGGTGTTAAGTATTATATGTAACACTGACATCGAGTGTTCATGGTGTGATTTGAGGTTAATGTTTTGCAACACTATTGTTCACTAAAGTGTCTAAGTAAAGCAACATCTAGTTTTGCGTAGAAATAGCTGAATAGAATGTTGCAGAGATGTCTTCAGCAACTTTGAACAAATCATGGCAAGAGTCCATTACAATAACGTCACCTCTGACTTTCAGGTCTGAAGTCTTTGTTTTTGCATATTTTTAGTCTGATACTTCAACACTTTTACCACAAACTGTGACTTTTTTGGCTTGTAAAATTATCTTGTAAACTGACAAACTTCATATGTGTAAATGGTGCATAGGTCAAACAAGATCATAAAATAACTTGTCTCACTCCATAGACTGTAATGGAATTTTTTTTTCCAAAGTCAGGTCCCATGGGGCACAATCAAGAGGCATCTACAACTGAAAATGACTTAATGCAAACAGCAGCCAATGTATGTTACGTAATGATGGGTTAGATTTCTATAGCACTTTTCAAGGTACCCAAAGCGGTTTTCATTATTGATCCATTTGCTCTCACTTTCTCCCTCTGGTGGTGGTAAACTACGTTTGTGGCCACAGCTGCCCTGGGGCAGGCATGGACGGAAGCGTGGCTGCCAGTTCGCGCCAAACAGCCCCTCTGACCACCACCGAACATTCATACACATCCATACACCAGTGTGAGTGGCACTGAAGGCAAGACGAGTGAAGTGTCTTGCCCAAAGACACAATGGACAGAGTGGGATTCAAACTGCCAGCCCTTCAGTTATTGGACGACCCATGCTACCTTCTGAGCCACGGCTGCCTTATGTAACATAAGTTACATAACAGGCTGGATATTGTAACTACGTAGCAGTGCTCTTAAAGAAGTTACAAAACTTAAGGATTCTGTCATTAACACAACTATGGCACAGCTGTCAGGAAGGAAAATACGTTTTATTCAATAAACAACAGCTCTGAATATCCTATTCAGCAGTCAAGCTAGCTGTCAATCAAAGCCCACACAGCAGACACTCACCTGTCACTCAAAACAGAAACTAAATATGCATAACTTCATTCCTTAATGTAATTTAAAGAGGTAAGTTGCATGAAAATTCATCCCTTGTACATTTGTTACACAGGGAGAAAATAGCTATAGAGACCAAAATAGTTTTTGTATTAGGTTGTAGAAATGTTCAATTCCTCTGTAATACTAAATCTGGTCATTTCAACATGGGGTCTGTGGGGATTAACTCACTTTTAGGTCACAGTTAAGGTTACTGGCACCTCTGGATTGGCTTTCACTTTTTAGCCCTAGAGGTTAACACCTCTTACAACACCTGCATATCAATTTCCCCAAAGGTTGTATTTGTATCTAATTTCCCTTCAACAGCTGGAGTGAAACTGTAGATTTACAGCCAGTGAAAAAAGAGAATAAATCACTTGTACCTGATTTGTCATTATTGACACAGATTAAATGCATGCTACTCTTTTCCCCTGATGATCTGTGTGGTTTATTGTGGACAGTACAATAATTGTATTACTCCAAAAAGATGAATGATGAAAATGAAATGAAAAGAGTATCTCACTCCAATCAGATTTAAAATACAATTTCTGCAATTATTACAGCTGACTGTTATGCCTGTGGTTTAAACATTACATATACATGTATCGCAAGATAAAAAGATCAAACTTCCTGTGCCGTTTGTGGAAACTCAGATGGAAATTCAACGGCTGCAGCCACTCAAGTTCAAGTAGCTCTGCTTTTCCTTTATTTCTATTAAAAGTGCTTGTAATTCTACTGGAGCAACATTTCTCAACTGCTGCTTTTCAGCCCCCAAAAGTCGAGGCAAAAACCACTCTGCAATGTGCACAAAATCTTAAATAACTGTAGTTTTAGTGAACTTTAACCCTTTTTAAAGACAAGTTTTTATGAGTATTTATGAGGGGCCTGGGCTGCTGTCTTCTGCATGAGTGATTGTGACCTGTATACTCTCACCACATCATCATACAAATTTAAAATGCAATCATACTGCAAGCAGCTTAACACAGGAAAAGCACCATGAGAGTGGTGATCGATGTTAATAGTAATCATAACACTGAGGTTACGGCCATCGCAGATCACCGTCTCATCACCAGGACCAACCCGTTGATGATGATGATGAAAGGGAGGTTACTGTAAGTGATAGCTGGTGCTGAGCATGGCGACGGCAGTGGGATGCTGATCAGCAGGTGTTTACGATGCCTATATAACGTGCAGTGGCCTCAGCTCCTACTTTTTTCCTGTCATAGGCTGTTACATGCTTGATTGTCTAGGGTCTGCACAGACCTATATTTCTCTTCCTTTTATGCTCCCTCTAATCCACCGGAGATGTGTATCCAGCTCTGATTTATGAGTGAAAGCCGCTCCCTATGGTGCTACAGAAGGGGGACCTTGACAAAGGAATCTGACTGGGTTTTTGTCCTTTCCATAATTAGAGAGTACACCCAATTCACCCTGTTCATTACCCCTGGGCCCAGTGACAAATGATGAGCAGGCCTGTTTTAATGCAGGCTTACTGGCTGTCCCGATCAGGGTGAATGAGCAATAGCACATACAAAAGGATGGGAGATGCATCCACAAGATAGTTCAATTATCACATTATGCAAAGCTCAACCAGGAATTCCAATTTTCACACAGGCTGTTTGAAAATATCTAGAATACTGGATACACAGAGAGACTATCAAGCAAGGGTTCTCAGACTGTTCCAAGGACCACCTCATAATCATAAAACAGATTAAGCTTATGCTTTTAGTCCTCTTTAATGCGATTGGATCTGTTCATGTTGTGAATCTGTACAGCTTAACAGAAACACATCTCATATTGAATCATGTTGGTGTATATTTGAAACAGAGAATCATTATATTGAAATAGGATTTGGACTTAACAGAATTTACAGCTTTCAAGTAATTGATCCTATAATGTTTCAGAAAATGAACAATAACTGACTACCAAGGTTCTATTTAAAGCCTCATATTTAAGGTTTTAATGTGCAATTGCTATTTGCTGTCACTGGGCAAAATTCCATTATTACATGTCAGCATATTGTAGTCTGTGATCTAACAGAAAGGGACACTTCAGAACTTCCTTTGGACAGAATATAGTGGTGTGAGGCAATGTCATATGGAGCCTATTTTCCATTCCAAGTTGTTACATACTGACGCTTGGCCTCTGAAAACAGTTTTTGATAAACTATGCACGATATTTTAAAGCAGAAGTCACTATAATGCCTTAAATGTTGTAAAATGATGACATATGACTACTGATGTTATCAAATTGGCATAGTCTAAGAAGAATTTTTATAGGGGAGTTCATTTTACATGCAGTCATGTATCACTTACTGGGGAGTAGAACCAGTCACAAGCTGACTTTCCAACATAGTCCCCCAAAGAGATTCCCTGACCAGAAATTGAACCCTGCCCATGGCAGTGGGAGCACCAAACCCTAACCATTTGACCACCGAGATTTGTATAGTGAGAATGACTGAAATGTATTGCAGCCTGCAGGAATATCCTAATTAAGTTTTGGTTCTGCTGTTACAAATGCATCAATAAAACTAAACTGTAAATGGTGCACTATAAATTGGATCTTCTGCAGAAAGAGAAATGCAGCCAGAGCAGTGTGGTAGGAAGTCCATTCATGGGTTGAAATGTTATTAGAGATAATTAGAAATTTAGAGTGAGACTGTGTCATCTGGTCTATATCTATATATTTTCTCTTTTGATTAGTACAAAGATTAGAGAGCTGCAAAAAGTTGTGTATCTTAAAATTTTGGTATTTTTGCTGTTGATTTCTGTCTCCTAAAGGTACTTGTCTCAAGCAAACCTTCAGAATGGTAACCTAACTTTACCTACAGATAATGATCTTCCTGCTCCTATTCCCTGACAGAAAGCTGTAAATATATCAGATCAGAATAACACTGTTACAGAACATACGAGCAGAAATTCTCTAGTTAGCTAATACACAAGCAACAGAAGCAATAACTGCTCACTGAGTGAAATGAATAATCCATAACACATTGACGCAATGTGTCACAGTCATTTTGAAGTTTCTATTGTCTAGAAACTGAGTGGGAGCAAAGGATGCTATATGCTTGTATTGTTTAAACAAATAGTCCCCATCTATAGATAGGTTATTCACATAGCTCATTTCACAACACACACTGAAAAAATTGTGGTGTACAAGTTGCAGTTAAAGATTCAATACCAACAGCAAACCACTGTATACATGAAGCCTATAATACACTTTTGTGAATTCACTGCCAACATGGACTCACACACCATACACTATCAACTTATACTTACCAGTTCATGAACCATTTGTTTGTTATTGATTGACTTTAATATTTTCCACGTTTGAAACAGCATTAAATATCCATTGATTCAGTTTTTCTTTGCAGTGTGAAAATCAATTACAAATGTTGTAAACTTGACCTAGGTTATTGTTAAGCTCTTTCTGATGTTTTAAAATGATCTTCATCTCGATCTCAAGCATTTTACAGCTAATATGTGGGTGTTTTGTAAGCACACAATGATTCATACAAATAAGTGAGGGCACATGGTCACCATAATGTTAAAAATCAAATTCTTTGTTCAACTGTATACAACTGAACAAAGAAGATGATTGATTTAATGGTCCTACAGTATCAAAATAAATGGGCAAAGATATGATATTGACAAAAAATTGACCTTTCTCTGCAAACTAATCTACTGACATATTGAACTGGTCATAAAAAGTGATTGCTAATTGGCCAGCCAATGAATAGGCTGTTCATTAGAGTAATATGTTATGAGTCACTAAACATGCCCACAGACAGTATGGTAATTTGGTTTGGCTGTTTTATTGTGAGATCTCAAACTGACAAAGATACAATTACATTTTGACCTCTTTCATTTGTGCAATAATGTTGGGTAAGTGATTAATTTGATAAACACATTTATTAACATGATAAAAACAGTAGACAGGTCAGAAAGTGGAATTAATGAATTGTATTATGTGATGGGACTCAGCACTGGAGCCCATTCAGGTTGAACTGCAGGTAAATTAGAAAACTGATACAATTTCCAGGGCTGGATTCAATTATATAACGTCAATCATCAGGGCTATTCTCATGAAAATGACTTGAATCCCAAACAATATTTAATCCTGCCCCTTTAACCAGTAAATTACAGTCATTACACTGCAATCTGTTCAGTCAGTGTGTATTTACAGTTAGTGTCGCAGGGCAGGGGCATTGTCCATGCGCTGATTTATTTGCTCTCCATATTTGTCGACTATAGACGTGTCAAGAATGGGGTGATGGGTGTCCTTTGCTCTGAGCTGGCCTTTAATTAAATTGTTCCCTCAGGCATGATGGAAGAGGGAATCTAGTTTCAGGGGTGACTGGGCCACAGGAACAGAGGGAGACCCGGTCTTTGTGAAGGCCCAGCTTTGTTGTGTGTCTCTGCTGGAGGCAAGACAAGCCATCAGAGTCTGACTCCACCAAATGGGAATGCAGCTCTGTGGTGATGCATCAGTGTCTCACCTCCACTCATGCAACCCATAAGCTCCAGATTCACATAGAGTCTATACCAAAGCTACCTGGGGAACAGATAGAAAAACAGCCTATGTTTCTATACAGTATTTCTCAACTAGGGATGATTGGTTTGTAGCTAGATGTTGTAATTGTTGAACTTAAATTCAAAACAACAAAAATAGTGTGTTTTTTTCTCCAAATAATGTGCAAAGAATATGACATATTAATTTAACTTTTCCCCTAGTGAATAGATGACAAAACCTTAACATAAAGTGTTTGTAGTAAAATGTTTGGCCAAAATGTGCCTCCAGATGAGCTTCACTGGTTCTCCTGGAGGGATGAAAAACCCAGTCATTAGAAAAAAATTGTACATTGTACATTTCTGCAATATACTCTGTATGATCTCATCAAATTGTTCCATTGAGGGATGCGCCACATGTTTGGACAAGAGGCGGTTCTGGTGAATGACAAAATCCTGGGCCAGAGACTGGAACTTGTGTTCTGACTCTTGTGTGTTTTTAGAGATTCGTTTGGGAAAGGTTGGAAATATTTCATATTTTAGTTTAAATTCTTGCTCAGTGTTAGATGAAGATCACATTTCACGAACAGTCCAGACTAGAACTGCAAGTCACTAAACTGCATGTGCTGTTTAGTGCTTCAAATGCAGTTTCACTCAATTCTAATTTAAAATTTGGGGAGACAAAGCTGTGTTTGTCTCAGGGTCAGGGACATGTCAAACAGATCTCCTGAAATGAAATGTGTGAAGCTGAACCACAATTAACTGAGCATCCAAATAATTAAACAACAGAGTACATAAATTCTACAATGCCACATATACTGTGGCAGTCAGGACCATGTCAAATTTATATTTGCACTAGGGAACCATAATGGTAAATAAAGTTTAATTATTGCTGCCAAATTAGATCAGTCATATTCTCATGGTTCCACTTGCTGTATATTTTGTTTGTCTCATGGTATCAACTCAATTGCACCACCTCCTCAGTTTTTATCTACAAATCTTAGTCATGACTTGGCCTTGGTTTAAGTGATCTTGATTACACTAGTTTGAACATTGCTAAAAAAAAATGTCTTTTTAAATTTTTTTTTTTATATTATATTGGCTGACTTTTTATACATATCAAATCAAACCCTGATATCTTTCCTGCACGCTTACCAAACATCTGTCCCTGAACCATAAAAACTGATGAATAATTATATGAATGTAGTTCTTGGGAGAGGAACTATGAGCAGTTCAGGCACAATAAGACTGACATAAACACATGTAGATCTACTGAATGTTGATATTAAACTGTGAGATTGCATATATCTACATATCTTTTAATTCTATAGACTGGTTTGTGGATGGAGACCATTTTTCCAAAAGACATCCCTTCATGTGATGTTTTTGATGTTGGTGGTGGTCAGTGCTGTCCAGTATGATCATCACAATCTCCCACCGGTGTTCAGTTGGCATCCTGTAAGAGGCAAGTCCTGCCGGGTTTTCCTGTTAATTGATCACCCATTTTTATTTCTCCTGCTGCCAATACATGGCTATTGATTAAACATCGAACAATTTTAAGGTACAGAATTTCTGTGTATTGAATAAAGGAAGGTCTGTTCAGAGTCTGTTTCTACTGCTCATAAGTTCAGATTCTCACATATAGCAGTAATGGCCAAAAATGTGCTTTGTGAGGTGACAACCTTTGACCTTCACCTGCCAAAATCAAAGCGTTTCATCCTTGAGTCTAACTGAATGTTTGTGTCACACTTTGCAAAATTCTGTTCAACCATTCCTGAGATATCATGTCTTAAATGTAATGTAAACTCACTGACAAACACGTAAAACTCTTACATACATAGAGCAAAATATAACTAATGTAGCACATGACAACAGAGTAAAAAGTTACTTCTTGCAAACATTCAACCAGCAGGTGGAATGACTGCACTTTAAAGGTGACACATGCAGTAAAATGTATTTTATTTGTAATGACGCCTTCTGGTTGGATGATTATAGAAGACTTGAGTTACCTTTTAACAATCTCACTTTTCAGTTGTATATTTTATGTGGATTTTGTAAGAGAGAAACTAAATGCTTAGTTTGCCACAAGGTTGACTGTAAGCAATTTTGTGGATTTGTTGTCTCACCAGTGCTGGTATTTTGGTGTTTTTTTTTCTTTTTCTTTTTTTTTTTTTTTTTTTTTTAAACTCTGTGTGGGTTTGACACCAGGCAGTGCCGGTATCAACTGTCTGCCTAACTGACCTTCTGCCTATCCCTGAAAATGGAAAAGTGATGAGGGAACATCGGGAGCTAAAACAGGCTGGTGACCCCTTGTTGTGAACAGCTGCTGTATATCATCCACAGTCCTTTAACATGTCTTCCCTCCAGTGGAATATATCTGTTGTATTTTACTGCTTGTACATCATTGTGGGGTGCAATAAATGCTTATAGGTGCTACTTTCATTGCTTATTTCAGCTATAGAGCACAACAATTTTTAACCTAATTCAGCAGAAGGAGTGCATTAGTCCTCGTCTGTGTTACATCAAATCTGAGTGTAACGCAAACCTTCCCCAAAATGTTGCCCTGTTTGCTGCCATTAACATGTCCATGCTCTATTCTAACAAATGGGAATTCATATTTGCTGTACCTAAGTGCCTCTCTCTGAGAGCCATTGTAATGCTTCCCTCTCAGCACTCTCCATTTGGATCTTTATTGAAAGTCACACTGAAATCCAAAGAAAATTCTCCCTTGATTGCTGGTTTTCTGGGAGGGAGAGTACAGTTTGTGTCCAATGTAATTTCGACGCTGAGCGATTCTCTCTCCAGCCTAATTTCCCTGTGAGCAGGACAACCTGGTTTCCTTGCTGCCCAAGCTGAGCGATCGGAGGCCAGACTCCCACAAATGAAGAGATCCCCTCTACTCTCTAATTTCATTCCCTGATTCTAAGTGACTGAGGTGGAGGCCAGGAGGCTGCCTTTCTCTTTGGCTGACAAACCCTTTGGCTGAATGAGTAATGGCTAATTAACTTCCTGAATATGATTGTTTATCTGACTTTATGATCTGATTGTGTGCCAGTTTGTCTGCCTGCCTGAGCGTCTGTGAGTCTGAACGTGAGCTGGGCCGCTGCTTCCCGACGTTTGCATAAACCCACCAGATGCTCTGACTACATGCTCTGTGCTTCAGCGCTGGCAGCTTTCCACTGCTGCTGCTTCACTAGGCTAATGTAAATGCACTGTCTCATCATTCAGACCCTCAGGGAGGCACACTTGTCTGCCCCGACATGCTCACTCTCGCAGGGGGGAGGAGGGGGGGAGGCGAGTGGGCCAGATGCTGAGGGAAGTTTCCTGGGTGACATGGGACCTATTAGAGGTCAGGAGTGAAGGACTGTAAAACAGGAGAGGCTAAAATCATTTGTAAAGCTGTCACAGAGTGCAAAAGGTGCTAATTCTTTATTTTAGTAGCAGCATAAAAAAAATGTTTTTCATTCAATATTTTTAAAATGAAAATCCTGCTTTTTACATGTTACCCGGAGCCTTTTTTTTTTTTTTGTTTTTTTTTTTGTTTTGTTAATGAAACAGAGATCCCTCCTTGACATATTGAGCTCTGAATTGTTGAGATCTTTGTAACTTAGTGAACAATACAGTGCTCCTTTTCTTAGTTTGCGTTTCCAAAGGGCACAAGTTCAGTAATAAGTGATGCAGCTACAGTATATTCTTCTGGATAAAGCACTCAATCTCTGTTGCTTAGAGACTGTTTTCTCACATGTAATAAATATATTAAAATAAGGTGGAGGTTGTTTATCGAGATTGACTGTACCTCAGCTGTCATGACAAGCAATTGTTAGGAAATAGTACATCTGCTTTTTCCTTATGAAAGTCAAAAACAGTTTCTTCACCTAATTCTTGGAAAACACATTTCCCTCTTACCTCAAATAGAATCAAGTAATGCCGGAAGTTGTTAACATTTTTGGATGTCTGTCTAAGAGATTTCTAATAAAATAATAATAATAAAAAAAGAATACATTGCATTTCGTTGGTGAAAACTCTTGAAATTTGCTTTTTTAAGTCAGCAATTATATTTTTTTGAACACAAAGGGACATGCTATTAAAGAAATTAGAAAAACATGTTTGTATGAAATGTAAAAAGATCCCTGCCTTGAATAGTACATAATATTTTATAAATCATTCTGACAGTATGGATGTTGCATCAGTCACATCAGTGCTGAGAGGGTTACCCAGTAAACGCTTACATATTAGATTGATCAAAGTGAGAACCCTTAGTATTGTCTTGCGTTGTTATTACATATCTTCACCTTCCTAAAATAATTTCCCAAGACTTTTTTACATAAATCATCAAATGCTAAATTTCTGCTTAAGTTGTTAGTTTCATGAAAAATCTGAAAAAATTAATAATTACAGTTATTTTAGGAAGGTGATGATATAACATTCACATAATACAGCTACATAAAACAGACTGATCCCAGGAGTCACCCTGAACCTATACTGTATGTAGAGTTCTGAGCTATAACCATATGGAGACACAAAAGAAATGAGATGTTTTTTTTTCTTCTTGCAATAATAACCCAATTTTTCACTTACCTTTTACAACATCAAGTTAGACTGACAACCAGTAAACAAAGATGAAAATAATGCTAAGAATTCACAGCTCCATTGAAGATCATTTTATTTTTACTTAGTTACTGATTCACATTCAAATAAAAATGGCAGCAGAAAATATAGTTTGTATCTTCTCTGGTTGCACACAGAATAAAGTTGGTGAAAAAGTGATTGTAATTAACAAAAATTTACAAGTCATTTAACATGCAACTTGATTACCCATTGTGAATCCATCCTCTGAGGACAGGTGAACAACACTGTGTGCTGAGTCTGATAAGTAAAGTGAAGCTTATCTTTCAGTGCCCAAATTCCACACAGAATGGCCCTCCACCAGCTGTTAAAACAAACAATCAAACAAACAAAAAAAAAACTTATCTTAAATCAGAGACTTATGGGAAAGTAATGATGCATTTTTATGTTAATTATTATTATTTTTTTTAAATAAATACATTTCATTTCAATATCAGTAATCTGGTTACCCCCAAACAGTATCTATAACCATATACAGTTGCTCACTCACAGCCAAAATGAAATACACAATATCATACATGCATATCTTAACTTTCAATGAATTCAATAATACATAACACAAAAATACTTTTTAGGTATTTGAAGTTAACAGGAAGAGGACTGGAGTTCAAACAAAATAAAATTGTGCAGCTCTTAAAAAGCATTAATAGATTAATAGCAAAATGAAAATATTTCAGTGAGTAAGAGTCAGGTATGACAACAATTGCCTCTGAGATGTTGTGGAATAGAAGAAAAAAATTTTTTTTCAGTTAACTGTTTGTTTCAATGATTTGAGAAGCTGGTGGAAATAGTGGCTGTTTGCTTTTGCAAGTAGATAAAAATAGACAAAATAAGATAAGATAAGATAAGATAAGATTTGAATGACAGGCAACTCTGTTGTAAAGGATCTGCAAATCCTTTCACTGTTCTTGGCAAGTTGTCTCATGGAAGAGGTCCTGTGCGATATGTGATTGGTTTGGACAGATCTAATTTTCAGGAAGCTTTTGAAAGCTCATCTGTTTCTGTAATGCAAGAATCAGAGAGATCAGTGCTGTCTCAGAGGATTGGACAGACAAGCAAACAGTTCGACATATACACACAGGGTTTCTAAAGCACAAACATAACTGTGCATGCTCATATAATGTTTGGTTAGAAGCAGAACAATGACTGTTTTGGGCTTTGCAGCAATTTCACTTTGCTTCAGGGCTAAATAGTTGGCATAGTTGGTAGCTTATTTCCAGCAAAGTAGGGATTCATCAAACTGTCAATAAATTTCTAAATTTCACCAAGTTGGCGAGCACCATCTGAGAAATCTTTCATGTCCTCAGCTGTCTGGCATGCCAGCAAATGCACTGTGAATATCTCTACTCACTGCCTCTAAAATCATACTCATCAGTCAGATGATTCGAGGCAGCTCTTTTCAGATTTCAGATCGGCCCTGATTGGCTGTAGTTTAATGACTTTGCAAAGCTTATTTGTGAAGTATTACCAGTGAATATATGTAGTGAGCTGAATGAGGAACAATTTTTACCGCCTCTGAAATATCTGGAAATTAAGTATGAAAATCTGAAAAGGGTCCAAGTATCATATTCAAACTTTTCTAAAGCAAAGACAAGAAGAGAACTGGTGGAAATGGAAATACAGTGAAAAACAGGAAGTCATTTTCCATTCCTTGTTAGTCTGAACGCTGCACAACAGAGTTTCCTCCGGTTTTACTTGCCATTAAAAACAGGCACATATAGGTTAATTCTCCTTTGTCCTGATCTGGAGTTGGTCCCTGAGCACCTTCAAAGGCAGCTCTCTGCTACTAATGCGCCAAGTGCTAATGCTAATAACTATGTATAATCACTGTGTGTATTAGGATGAACAAAATGCAGAAACTGAATTTCCCTACAGGGATAATAATGTGAGGTAACCTTAAATTCAAAGTGTACCTGTACTGGTCATGCTTACAACATTAATTGTGCTCTGAGTATTATTTGTAAGCAAAAGAGGCACAAATTCAGTCAAAAAAAAAAAAAAAAAGCCACAAATGCACCACATTGAACCTTTTTATTATATGAATTACGAGCAAGGGCAGAACCTGTGGCTAGCAGCCATTGCCAGTCAGAAATGACATACCATCATTGTTTCCAGGTGATCGAGTGTGAATAAACATCTCCATCTGCTGTTGTGCATGACAGCTCTTAGATTTATGTAGAAATGCAGTTAAAGCTTCAAAAGTCAATATTTTTGGTATACTTGGAGAAAATTCCCAGAATCTTTCCCAGAATCCCAAAAATTCCCAGAACCTTTCAACATGTTATAATTCAAGTGATCTTGGAAGACATATTTGCGTACCTCCTCTTGGTTCTGTTTTCAAGATTTAGTAAATGTTCCCTGTGATAGAAGACACAGGAAGAGGAAGATTAAAAAAAAACAAAAAAACTAAACTAAACGGGCTGACACCAACCACTGTCAACACCCTGTCAGATGTGGTTCTACTACATGGCTGTGGCTCATCACAGAAATAACATGGGAGAAGCACAAAGTGCAATATCTTGCATCATCCATCTTTATATTCAGTCTAGGCTTAGAACAAAAAAGCAATAGCTGTGGGAGGAGGGTGTGTATTTTCAATTACTGTTTTGTCATTTATTTCTGTCTACTGTAACTTTGACTTTTGACAAACTAAAGGCAGTCAGTTAAATTTTTTCTTCAAATAATTTACAGGAACAATTATTTTTATGCATACAGGCTTATCCATAGCTTTGTGAATTTGTGTGTTTCCTTTTATCATTAACTGGTGCATCTGAAACTACCCTGTAGGGTTGGTGTGACCACTAGTGGTGCTGCAGCATATGGTTTTACAAGTTAATCATTTAATCTAACATTAATAGATTCAAATTGAAACAGTCCACAAAATGCTGTAGGAAAATGCAGAGGAAACCTAAATAACTTATTTGTTAGGTCTCAAAGGTACCCATCCATAATGCATTCTGATTGTAAATATGGTATATAAACTGTATATTTTGGTAAAAACTAAAACAAACCACAGAGCAGCTTTAACATATCAGTGTGCAATATTTTGTGACTTCTAGTTGTGAAGTTTCAGATTACAGCCAGCTGAATACCCCTTACCTCACTCTACCCTATGTTCGTCACTAAGAGCACGATAAATATGAAAGTACTTTGTTTTCTTGAGAGCTAATCTATGTTTTTACAAGTTTTAAGGCAGGGAGATAGTAACCTCAATGCTGGATGCCACCTGCTAAAAGTCATTAAAAAAATATAAGAGAAAGTCTGTTCCGATCTACTGTAGAAACATACACAACATGGCAGACATGGAGGGAACCAGCTGGATCCACCTAAAACTTACACACTGGACCTTTAGAACAAAGAAGTATCTCTGGTACATTTTGTGAACTACCATCTATGGTAAATTCTCACATAAAATTTGTATATAAGACAACCTGATTTTCCTCAAATTTACTGAAATTCATTTAGTACCTTAATTTTTTGGATTTAGATGTTGTCCACACTGGCATGTACTACAACATTGACCTTTGGTACTATTTAATTCAGTTCAATTCAATTTTATTTATAGAGCCCTATATCACAACAAGATTGTCTCACAGGGCTTTACAGAGTTAGTTG
>JAPQRP010000011.1:28179660-28197017 GCA_037367295.1 Apogon hyalosoma | reverse complement strand
AAAAAAAAAAAAAAAAAAAAAAAAAACAGCCCTTGAAGGTATGTAGTTCTTGGGGGAGTTCCACTGTGGGAAGATACCCTCAAGGATTCCCCAGAACACCTACTGATGTGTTTGTGTCCTGGGGTTTACCTGCATCACTGCTGCAGTGATGAGTCAACCAACAAAAGCAAATCCAATATTTAACATGAGCTATTTGTCTTTTCAAAAAATACAGTATTTTAATTGCCAGTGACAGAAAAAACCCTGTAAGGGTCAGGTGAGGAGGACTAATATTATGTGTGGTTTGGTAGCTGAAGTAGTCAACTGTAGCCCAAAATAATGACAAAAAAATCAGAAAAATAGTATGTCTTTTTTATGTATATATTCTTTTGGTTTATAATTATTACTTTCCTGAAAAAGAAAATAAGATCACAGCATCCAAACACTCAAAAATATACCAATTAGTTCTGTGAACAAGCCAAAACCCAACCCTGTCGGCATAATTGGCAAAAAAAAAAAAGTTGAAACTAATCAACATACCAAACTAAACCGAACAGTTTTAGACATCATTATTTAAAGCCTGTTTAAGGCCCCAAGTGTAGAGTGTAGTTTGTCTACTGAGTTTTGGGAGCCCAACAAATTCATGCATACACACAGACTAGTGGGGTTGTGGGGAGGTGAAATTACCAAAACTGCAATTTGTTGTAATAAGGGAGTGGAGGAGCACAGAAGGGAAATGGCACATTATCACTGATACACAGCTCGACAGCTCTCAGCCGTCAGAGCTGTCAACACATCACTATTACCCTGCATTATTCATTAGCCATTTGCCACTCCAGCAGTAGACACACACACTCACACACAAATACAGGCACAGTTACATATATGCACGCACACACACACACGCACGCACGCACGCACACACACACACACACACACACACACGCACACACGCACACGCACACACACACACACACACGCACACACACACACGCACACGCACACACACACACACACACACGCACACACACACATGCACACACACGCACACACACACACACACACACACGCACACACACACACACACAAACACCATTCATAGTCAGTCGAGTGCTGAATGTCCTGCAGCAAAAATGCTTGCTGGAATAAATAAGGGGGTGGGATCTGTTGACCTGATAACTAACATCTCAAAGCCAGTGTCTGGAAGTGGAGACGTGGAGAGAACTTGAGGCCTATACCACGGTGTATTTACTTGTGACAATTATAATGGGACAACTTTGCAGAAGGAATGCTATTATTGTGTGGCCAATTTAGAAAAAGAGATAACACACAGTGGGAAGCTGCTTTGGCAGGTGACTAATAACATCCAGAGCCTGAGGACATAAAGAATGCAATTTGCTTGTTTTGTTAAAGCTGAAAAACACAACCTTTGTTAGCCTCTCAAAGGCGGCAAACAAAGGTGTTATGAGGTCTGGCTTGACGCTGACTGCTTTTGTACTAAGTCTCTTTTAGTCCCCATTGCTACAGTTTTCATGAAAACTGAAACAGAGTAAAGTGTGTTTGCACACAAGCAGTACTGAATGAAAATGACAAAGAGCAGAAAACATGTTAAAAGTGCTGTAAAATCAATCTTTTTCTTGCTTTCCCAAACACAAACGTGAGATGGGACTGATTGGGATTGACATAGTGGGACGATGCAGTGCTACCAGCACAAGGAAATGAAGGGTGTTTGCGAAATGAAGTCAGACACTCTAAGTAAATACCAAAGTAAATAATCCCCTAAGTCTGAGTGCGCTGGAGCTTGTTGTTTCTTTACCTGGTGTGTGCCACAGGCTAAGGAGCAGTGGAGAAGTGCCTAGGATCAGTGAGAGATCCTCTACCTCTGACTTCGTTCAATAAGTTGCACTTGGCATTCATAGCAGGAGAGCTGTCTGTGTGTGAGAAATGCACATTGATGACCAGAGTAGTTGAACCATGCTTTATAATGCCTCTGCAGCTGCACAAATATGATACGACACCTGTCAAAAACACTTCACCAAGTTTAACCTATAAAGACCAAAACATCCACCATCTAACAAAACCATCTACTGATGTAAATGTTTAATACCTGTTGAACCATTAATCCTCTCAATACATACAAATAATTGGTGTAAAATGCAGTTTGTCACATTTTCATAGTTATCAGATATGATCCATCAGGACGTTCAGAGGCTTTATGATAAATGGGGAAATGCTGTCATGTTCGACAACATTGATTCACCAGTAAAACCCATGTAATTTGGGTGGATGGAGACACTTGTTTTTATGATCAGTTATCGACATCTTTGCTGAAGAAGTCACTTTTTTCTCGGGTTTTCTGTTTCTGATATAATAACTCATCTTCAGTCTGAGCTTTTATGAACATGATCAGTAAACTAAATATAGGTAGGTATAAAAATACTTGATTTTCACAGAAAAAAGCAAAATGTAGAGGATAAACTTAAAATAAATAGTGATAAACAGTTTAAGAAATGTTAAATGGAAAGAAAAATGCATTTGGGAACTGCCATAAAAGGATACAGGACAAAACGTGTTTCTATTTTCAATGTAGAAAGTTTAGGAAATGGAAGCCTCATTTTCATGTTTGCTCTACTTTACATATTTTCATTTCCCGCTTTCCACTCAATCAGCAAAGGAAACATTGCAATATGGTATAGGCACTACCCCAAATACAATGACTTCAGTATTCATTAGTCTATGTTTGATCTGCTTCAATTATATCTACAAATCAGTAAGTGGGCAGTTAAAGTTTTCATTCCACAGATTTACTATCTGGTCCAAACACCCAACTGAACTAGGTAAAAGGGAGTTTGCTTTCAACCAATAACAAAGTGACATGAAACTTAACGTCACATTTGATGGTTGAGCGTTAATATTACATGTCTACACCTCACCTTTACCCCAGCTACTGACCCAACAATGATAACCGAGCAGTGCTGTATTTGTATTTTTAATGGTATTTTAAATATCATATTAAGTTATTCCATTTGAAAACCACTCATCCTGCATGTGGGGGTGTGTAGTAATTTTGTATTGCATTGTGGGGCATTATGGGTTATCCCTCCACAAATGGGATTGACCAGAGCATGTCAATATTCACAGGAAAACATCACTACATGAACTGCCAGACAAATTCTAAATGACTTAGAGCAAGGGAAGGATTTGTTTCATATAGAAGATTTATGATAAATGTTGATTTTCATGTTTTCTTCATCTTCCTATTTTTGTGTAATGCAAATGTTTGTGTAATGGTACAATATATGGACATACACAGGAACACTATGTTTTCCTAAAACCTCATCTAAAACCTCATTACCTGTGCTGCTGCCTGCCTTGACCAGCATGCTTTTGCAACATACTTAATATCAGTGAGTTTTATCTGGTTAAATAAAGGGAAAAACCTCAGGATTTCATCTCTGCTTTTTGCAGATGATGTAGTCCTGTTGGCCTCATCAAACCTGGACCTTCAACGTGCGCTGGGGCGGTTTGCAGCTGAGTGTGAAGAGAGTTGGGATGAGGATCAGCACCTCTAAATCTGAGGCCATGGTTGTCAACTGGAAAAAGGTGGTTTGCCCTCTCTGGGTTGGTGGGGAGTCCTTGCCCCAAGTGGAGGAATTTAAGTACCTTGGGGTCTTGTTCACGAGTGGGGGAAGGCTGGAGCGTGAGATTGACAGGTGGATTGGTCAAATGTCTGCAGTGATGCAGATGTTGTATCGTCCTGTTGTGGTGAAGAAGGAGCTGAGCCAAAAGGCGAAGCTCTCAATTTACCGGTCAATCTACGTTCCTACTCTCACCTATGGTCATGAGCTTTGGGTCATGACCGAAAGGACAAGATCCCGAATACAAGCGGCCAAAATACGTTTCCTCCGCAGAGTGGCTGGGCACACCCTTAGGGATAGGGTGAGGAGCTCAGTCACCAGGGAGGCACTCGAAGTACATCCGCTGCTCCTCCACATCAAGAGGGGCCAGTTGAGGTGGCTCGAGCATCTGTTTTGGATGCCTGCCGGACGCCTCCCTGGGGAGGTGTTCCGGGCATGTCCCGCCAGGAGGAGGCCTCGGGGAAGACCTAGGACACGCTGGAGAGACTATGTCTTTTGGCTGTCCTGGGAACACCTCAGGATCTCCCTGGAAGAGCTGGAGGAGATGTCTGGGGAGGGGGAAGTTTGGGCATCCCTGCTTAGAGTGTTGCCTCCATGACCCAGCCCCAGATAAGCGGAAGGAAATGGATGGATGGATGGATGGATGGATAAAGGGAAAAACCTAAACATGTTCATTATATTTTCCCTGATACTTGTTTAATTAATTCACTTCATGTGCACGGATTTCGGGGTTCAATATGTTAAATCTTAAGAAAATTACACGTATCATATTCTATTTTTATTTACAAAATGAGTACAGAAAATGAGCACCTTCATGCTGTTTCACCCACCTACATATATCCTAACAGCCTATATAATGATTTCTATGTAGAAGACCTGAGATGTTTTTTTCTGTAAAATACCTTACACACACTGAGTGCTTCCGTGCTTTTCTCCTGATCCACAGTGACAACATTAGCTTGGAAGTGGAGTCTGCAACACACTTCACATAAGTAATCAAGCATGTATGAAACTTAAATATTTAACATTAAATGTCTTCATCACCAGTGCAACATGTGAACTGTCAGTTAGTTGACAAAAACTGCTCAACGTCTCTGTCAGAACCACAATGAGACTCTAACTACTGCCAGAATCCATGTAGTTTGCAGTGATTTTTACGGTTTTGATTTCATCTAGCTGTAAAATACTTTCTTAACAGGTTGTTAGAAGTGAATAGCTTAATATTTGACTGTACAGAGTGCAGGAATAGTGCATCACCTTCTGTTCTTTTAGGTCAGTATGCCTGTTTGACTTGGATGAATCAGGCCCTCCCACATGCATCAATCCTCCATCAAGTAACTTCAGAGGCAATCTGGAGAGAGCATTTCATCAGCCTAAACCATGTCTCCATCCGCTCTGAGCAGAGGGTGGGCATTATATCAACCATCTATCTGTCTCTCTTTATCTCTCTTCTGTTCTGCCTCAAAGAAATTGCCACTTGAGCAGAGTATTGGTTGTATATTTTGGAAGCTGGAACAAGGACTGTACAACCAGCAGCCCACAAACATAACACATTTTCTAATGGCTATTTGCTCAGTTTTAAAATGGATCTCCAAAAACATAAACAGAGGAAAACCCTACAGTACATCATCTCTGTCTCTGCTTTGATTTTCTCCTCCCAGCAGGATGTGTAGATGCTGTTAGATGCAAATGGCTGTTCATTTTTAATTGATTACTTCATACACTAATAGGCCTCGAGACAAGTCGTTCCTTAGCCCATGGGTGAGTTATGTGTTAAGGAACAACACTGCGTGTGTCTCTGAAGCAGCTGAGCAGCCCCAGGGACAAAACAGTGACAAAATCCTGAGCAGAGCCAGGGGGTAAAAACAGGGCTTTTTCCTTACATTTTTCTTTTACACAGACCACAGAGCATGGCAATTTATTTTAATGATGAGAATGAGCAATGCAGTCGGGTAGGTTTGCTGAGGCGTTTCCTAATTCAGCCGCAAGGCAATATGAAGCATTGGGGGTGACCTCCACAACCTGCATTGTGAAAAACACGATCTGCTTTCTTCAAGTCTGGGTTTGTTTACTTTTCTACTGATGCTCTACATTATTAATAACTGAGAAGAGGATGTTTCCCAGGATAGAAAGACAACCATTGAAGCAAAGAATCTACATCTTTGATGTGAATGACAGGTTATTGTTGCTGCTTTGTAATTTTCTTTTCACACCAAAGACTCTTGTCTCATGATGTGCCAACTCATCTCTCACTTCCACTTACTGCTATGACATAAAAAACATTAATCAAAGTTTCACTGTGTGATATTTAAGGACATCAAGTGGTGAAAATAGAGATGGCAACCAGCTGAATATTCCCTTTACCTCCCCTATGGCGGTAGCTAAAAATATGGAAGTTAGTGTTTGTTTTCGCCATCATGGGCTTTTCAGTTAAGGGGATATTAAGTCCACACTCTAAAATAGCAAGTTATAGCAATGTACCTGAATGCTGGACAATACCTGCTACAAAATGGAAAAGTAAAAAAGGAAATCCATTTGAAGTTACTGTGGACAGTAACAGTGGACTCACTGCAAATATAAACAATTGCTTTTAAGGCAAAAGGTCTAATTCTAATTGAAACCATAATTATGAACTAGTGCATTGACCCCTGGGGAACCACGGGTTCTAGATCCTCTGATACAGTTCATTCCTTTACTTTCTTGGTAAATTCCACTGGCATTTGCAGTTCAATAACCTCTCAGCTGGCATGTCTGTTTCTGCACATGAAATTTGACAACATGGCAATGTGGCCCTATTGTTTATCTGCTGCCAGGTAACCTACTTCAGTCATAATTTGATGATTCTGGGCATAGCAATGTGATTGTAAGGCTATTGTATTAATATCTCCCAAAATATTAGTCCTATCAACTTGCCGTTTTCACTAGTCTCCTCCTTGACCACAAATACATAAGTATACCAAACTGCAGCAGTCAACTCTTACTGGGTTTTGTGTGATACCTGCAACACACCCACCCACCCACAGTTCACTTCCTTTTCATAATGTAGATACTCTGTCTTCCATTTCTGCAATTAGAGCCTCCCAAACTGCCTTAATACTTACACACTGCATCTATAAAAGTGAGCATAATGTAAAAAAAAAAAAATAAATAAAAAAAAAAAAAAAGTTTTTATGTCTTTTTCCATTGTAAAAAAGATCTGGGGCACTAAAAATTAAGGAGGGCATCAACTTCACCTGAAGCAAGCATTTAATCATTTTTGTGAAATTAAAGGGTTTTTATTTGTTTTGTTTTTTTATTTATACCATAAAATTTTGCCAATACATTACTAACAGAGTGAGCACAATTTAGGATGCTCAACTGAACTCTCTGACGTTTCAGTTTGATGTTATCCATATTTGCAGGTGTTAATCTGATCCCTGATCATGGGATTGACTAAATAGCTGGTATATGGTCCAATCGAAAGAGTACCTTTTGTACATAATCAAAATGAACCATTGTTTCATTCATTACATTGTGAAAACACTTTTTGGATAGTTTGGATATCACTGCCAATAAGCAAAAAAAAAAAAAGAAAAAAAACCTTGAGGTCTGAAGAAGTTGAATTACAGAGATGACAATGTAATTATGCAAAAAGAGGCTGTTTATTCCATTCCTAAAACTATCATGTGAAAACAAAACCAACCAGATAAAGTAAATGTGAGGTAAAGAACAGACAGGAACCTTTGATTAGACTTATAGTGAACATCACATATTTTCCTTTTACCATTTTCAAAATCAGAATCATCAGCCTGCTCAGAATTTCAGACACGTCAGATTACATGGTTGAATTGTAATTGCTCAGCTGAACCTTGTAAGACACCTGTGTAGAGGCAGGTGCTTTCGTTTTGCATCTCCACTCATTTATTTCCCAAGTTTTTCCTAGAATTTGTCACTTGTCTATATTCTATTTTTTTGTTGAGGGTGAAAAGGGACTTTCTGCAAAACAGGTGACACAGGTAAAATCTGTCTAATTCTCTATATTATAAGATGGCTGAAATACAACCCACAATATACACTTTACCATATATTAATCTTTTACTAACCGCGGTATAACTTTACTAAATGTGTTTTAAGTATTTTCAAACATAAAAAGGTGTAATGGATTTAACAAAACTGAGAATAGACACACATTATATCTAAAGTTCAACAGGTTCTATAGAACTACTCCAATACTTAATTAGGTATGAGAAGGAAAATATGACCAAATTAAAAGCTGACTGTTAAATATCAGTTAAGATAAATTGAAAAGAGTTTCCAGCAATGGTTTAGCCAAATGTATGCTGTATAGTCCTTGTTAGGGCGTTAATATTTATGCAGGCATTATTATGCTGAAATACTTACAAGTTATCTTATTCTACTTTTTCTATTCTATTTTAAAAATTCCACAAGGTGCTCATTTGCTTTATTTGCTTTCATCTTCTAATATATGATGCTCTTTTTGCTTGGGGATTATTCATTTCAACAGTGGTCCCTCAGGGCTTGGTGATATTGCATTTCTATCCCTCTGGGATCACTTTGTTTCTGGTTCAATATTTTTGAGTTGTTTTCAAATTTCCTCTCTCTCTCCAACGATCTTTTTTTTTTTATTATTTCCTGTTAACACTCTATCACTGCTTGTCTGTGATAATATTCCCTCTGTCAGGACCCCTTTTAAGGCTTCTTCTCCTTTCTCTCTCACTTTACTCCTACATCCTGGTGTACTCTCTGTACTTACCCTCTGTTCTTTTCCTCCCCTCTTTCCCAGGTCATTGGCCTTTGTTATGCTTTTAAAGCAGATGTCAATATGCACAATGGGAGAGGACAGAGGGGATGGATGGACTCTGAACTCCTCGTATGGACATCCCAGTCTCCCATCTCAGAGGAAAAAAACTCAACAGTCCTGACATTACCCTAACATTCTTCACTGAAAATGTTGTAACACAAAATATCTACTGAATAGATGATCCTTACCATGAAGAGCTTGGTGCAACTGTGCCACACTGTATTTAATTTTAGGAGGAAGACAACTGACTAATGATTTGATGAAAATACCACAGACGAGTAGGAATATATTCTTAACCTTCTGTTAAGTGTGTCAGAAAAATGTCAGAACTTCAGAGCTGAAAATACATTCATTCAGCTATACTTTATCACTACTCACTTTTTCTTACATTTTCATGTGCTTGCAGTTTTAAGTGGAAAATAACAAAATAATCAGCTTCAGGAATAAAACATGGTGAGATATTTAAAGGTGACCTAGATCAAAATGTTAAGATACATTGTAAAATCAGCATAAATGGGGTAAAATGATGTATATCCCATTAACTCTGTGAAATGCTGTGATATTAAAAAAGCTGCTCAGGTACTGTGTCTGGCCACAGTCTTTTGCAGACTCATGTAAATCATTCTTCCCATTATGTTTTTAGTAAAATGACACGTCTGCTGTCTCCTGAAACATCATTAACTATGTGCATAAACAGCCTGGATTTTCTGAGTTTTATATTATTAAATCCAACATAAGCTTCACCCAAACTGAGTACAAAATAACACACTGTAGCCTTTTCTTTGTATAAAAAGATGCAAGGAAATGAATGAGGACATTTTCAAGAAAGACATTTAAGCGAAGGCCAAGAGAAATGAGCAACATGAGCTTTTGTCAAGCTAGACTAAAGGAACAATGTAATCATTTGGAAAACAGATAAAATCAGGTCAAATACAAAGGTAGAGTCTCGATGTGGTTAGCCTAGTTTAAAAAGTGTCATTCTCCAACTTTTTCCATTGAAAAAGTTATTGTTCATGCATCTAAAGCAGTCTTGATAACATGAATATTACATTTATTTAATACAGGGGTCTGACCAAAGCCTTCTGCAGCTGAAATCACAAAATTTGTCTCCTATTGAATATCTCCAAGACAAAAAACATGGTGATAGATTCCCAAAAGTTGACAAGTGGACAATGAGGTGGTGCATCTGGATTGTTTAACATCTGCCCTAAGATGCTGCACATGTTTTGCAAGTCGGTAGTGACGGTTGCATGAAAGGGTGCAAGGCAACTGGACAAACTAAGGAAGGTTTGCTGAGTATTTGCAGACAAGCTGGATTCACTGGGGACTGTGATGGAGAGATGTACACTGGAAGAGATGGTAGACATCTTGGACAATCTGGACTTCATGCCATTGCAACTGATCAAAGAAGCAGCTACAGTGGACAACTCACCTCATTAAGATGCAGGCTTAGTGAACAGAAGATAGACTGGAGACTGAACTGAAAATGGACTCATTATTCTGTAACTAGGGCATGATTACATGTTTGGTTGCTTGTTGGATTTTTATTTTGCTTTTTTCTCTTTTCTTGAGCTGATAAACTCTGAATTCCTTCCTGGGGATTATACATTTATCTGTATCTTCATTTGTTAAGGAATATATAGTTTTATGGAGGACATCTGTTAAGCTTTTCTGCAGGGGTGAAACTCAAGAATCATTTCCATTTGAGCAGTGGTTCCTAATTTTCTGTCAATATGGAGTTTATCGAGTTCTTTTATTAATACTGGTATATTTTTCCCAACAGTTGATGTTGCAAAACAATGTCTACCTCATGTAATTATGCTGCTGAAAACTTACAAGGAGGGGAGGGAGGAAGAAGCAGCCTAGACAAAGACAGACAAAGGCTTACAAATCTGGGAATCTCCCTTTACTAAGACTTTATAAAGACAATCTTGTGGGTGGTCATGGAATATTCAGCATATCAAACTTGTCTCAAGCTTTCAAGCTAAACAGAACACAATGTCTTTGGTGTCTGTGAGGCTCTGATATTCACTCAGTTCTCAAACACAGTAAAAGGTTAGGTTAGGACATTAATCTCATGATTTAATCCATGACATAATGTCTGGGAAATAATCAATTCATGTAAGGGTACAAACACCAGTAACTTGCAGAAGTATATTTCTTCCCACACAGGCTTAAAGTCCATGGATGTTGTGTATATGACACTCTACATGAGTGCTACTATTTCCTAACTGAACAGCACACCCACTAGTGAGGAAAAATAGATTTCTGTGTAACTCAGGAGGATAAGCAGATTTTTTTTTTCTATTAGAAAGAAAAACCTACATGAAAATGAAATATTCTTTCATTTTACCTAGTGACAAACTACATCTAAAATTTAGAAACAGAACACAAGACCAATAATAAGAATCAATAGCAACTTGCAGTATCAAACCTTCCACTTCTGTGCAGTTACAATGAGCATACATTTTCCTCATCTCACTCACCTAAGAATTTATTGATTATATCTCCTTAGGTATTGTAGTTTTTTCCAAGGAGTTTTATGATGAACTTTGGTGTTTATGAGCTATTTTTCCTGTACATATCTCATAGAAGTTATGTCCTCCATCTTCATCCTGGACTTTGTGATACTTCAATGAATTAAATGAATTTGTTGTAGGAACATTAGTTTAAACATTTACCAGCATAATGTTACTGTAGTAATTACAGGTGAAAATCAAATTGTAGGACCAGAAAAATATTGTCAATAATTGTCAAATTCAGTGTACAACACCAATGGGCTCAAACTGCCTTTATGTCACAGATTTCCTTTTACGGTTTCAACACCTGATTATTTTTTAATCACATTTATAAGACTGTTTTCTTTTGGCCTAGTAATGATAGGGGAGGGAACCATCTGAAAAATATTCATGTCTACAGCTGTCAACCTTGAACTTAAAATGAGGAGCAAGGTGGAAAGCTGTGATGTTTCGTGTTATGACATGTTAGTCCAGATCCCGGCTGCTGTGTTCACTGACACTCTGCATGTGGAGAGCATCCATCATCCTAACTTGCTTGACACTTGCAGCCGTTGTCCCCTGTTGGGTTTACAAAAAACCCTTGCAAATACCCAAATGACCGACCAGATGGTGCTAAATAGTCAAAGCCAAAAAAGAGCATATTTTTGTAGCCTCACAGCATCCCTCCTGCCTCCTTATGGTACCACCCACCCCTGACGTGTGCAGAGCCCACAGCAAGGGAGCTTCAACTGATCTCCTCATCTCCGCCTGGCAACCAGCGCTTTAATAATTCTCTCAGAGCAGGAGAAGGAATATGATGCTTTTATCCCGACCACAGCCACAGCCGTTTTCTCTCATTAATTTCGTAGCACCCCACTGTCTGAGGTGGATGACAAAACCGTTTAGTATGTTTTAATCCCATTTTTAGCTCAGCAGCTGATAGGTGGTGCTGTGTTTGGTGTTGTCATTGTCATTGTCTTTGTCCTTGTCTTCATTAGCAATTTCTTCAAACATCTCTCTGGCAAAACTACTGGTCGAATTCATTTCAGATTTTATATGTAGATTCCTTGGGACAATGTCTACAAAAGTTTTTCATGGTTTTGAGATACTTGGATTTTTGACAATTTTTTAAAATGATTAAAATTGTGTCTTTAGTTATAATGGGCCATATTTTGATGGTTTATAACATGGAAATTGTTCAAGATATCAATATAGTTACTACTGAGCACTGAGAGGAAGTCATATATAGACTTTCATGTAATTTGTTGAGTTATCCTCCAGTGAAAGTACCACTCACTTCTATTAGGAGATTCATCTCCTGCAAACCTGGCGACCTCGCAAATTCAACTTGTTAATGATTCTTGATTGAACATGACAATGAGATACAGGGCCAGGGGTCCTATTTTTTAGATCTAATGTGAGTGTGTCTCGAATTTTGATTTTAGAAGCAATCTTTCTTTTTGTATGGTCCCAAGCAGTAAAATGCATTAATTGTATTGTGGTCTTTCCTCTCACTTAGGTACCACTGAACTGTTGTTACAATTCATACATCAGAGATATTATGTATTAATTAAAAGGTGCAGTGTGTAGGATTTAATGGCATCTACTGGTGAGATTACAGATTGGAACCAACTGAATACCCCTGAGTGGCTGACCACATGATCCTCATGGTCTTTGAAATGCATCTATAATGCATTTTCATAAAAGAATCACTCTGTCATCCCCATTACCTTTAAAATGCAATCAACTTGGGACCCCCTTGACTTGATTTCCCATCCCTCCTTTTCCAAGGATGACAGACAATTATGTGATATATGCCATTATGTGAATATAAAAATGCTAAAGCTACTATTTGTTTGCCCACACCATCTGGTAGAAATGGCTCATTCTTAACTAAAACACAATTCTTATTTTCAAGTAAAAAACATTTCTATGAATAGATGCCTCGAAAACTCATCCACTCGTCCTTTAAATTTATTGCAGCCCACATAACGCATAATTACTTTAAGATCCAAAGCATGATATTACTTTTAAAACTATGTACCTGTGTGTATTAATATTATGTTTCTAATTCTTAATAGCCAAAAGCAGGAGATAACATTTTTTATCATGTGGGGGGAAAAAAATGTGTGCATGGTGTTGTAATATCATTTCCATTTATTCTTTTAATTGAGTTCAAGTGATTGCACTCACATGCCTGAAAAGTGAGTCAGAGTCAAAAGCAGTCTGCCTGCTCTGATTTCACAAAATCACTGCCCACAGATCATTTCTCCATCCAGTCACACTCCAGCAAAACTTCAAAGCTAATTTTCCTTCTGTTTTGTTTGGAACAATAGGCCACAAATTATATTTTAAACTGATTATATAACCTCCTTTCTCATTTTAAAAGACAAAGCCAGATTAGTCAACTAGAGCTGAGCTACAGAATCAAATAGGAATATTCTGGGTTGCATTTTAGGGTATATCATTAATCGGTTAATTCTAAAAGTCCTTAATAGTCACCAGCAATCAAAAGCATCTACTGATCTAAAATGTTTTATAATTTTTAACTATCTTCTGCAACACTGATTCATAAAAAAAAAAACAAAAAAAAACATGTAGATTGACAAATGACAGATTTGTAGACCAGGGGTGTCAAACTCATTTTCTTTCAGGGTCCACATTCAGCCCAATTTGATCTCAAGTGGGTTGGACCAGTAAAATACTAGCATAAGAGCCTATAAGCAATGAAATTAACTTTAAATTATGAAGATATTTACATTTCCAAACTATCCAAATAAAAAAGCAAATGTGAATGACCTGTGGGAAAAAAGGAAATTTCTTATGAAAATAAGTGCAATTTTAACAATCTTATGCCTCCAACCTATCATTTATACATGTTCACTATGGATCAGATCTACAAAGGCATAAAACATTTAGTAAGAGGCAGAATATTGTTAAAATTGCACTTAGTTTTCTTTAGATATTTCAGGTTGTTCAAATTTGTTCAGGTTATTCACATTTTATTGTTAAAGGATAGTTTTCATAATTCAATGTTATTTTTTGCACTAAAACAAAAACAATTTGGAGATGTTATTATTTATAGCCATAATGTAATATTACCTAAGTGACCTGAACTAAAACAAGTTTGTCACCTGTGACTTAATATATCTTCAGTGTAATGTTTGCACTTTGCAAATTTATCCCAGGCTGAATTAGAACCTTTGGCAGGCTGGTTTTGACCCGTGGGCCACATGTTTGACACCCCTGATGTAGATGATTGTTTTTACGTTCACTTAATGATATGTGTTGCTGAAAAAGTCACTTTTTCTTCAGTTTTTTTTTTTTTCTCTTTTCACATAACTACCTTTGAATTTACTCTCAGCTTTTACACGCATCTACATGATCAGTGCATTCAATTAAAAAAAAACAAAACTGATGTACACAGAAAAATGCAAAATGAGGGTTATATTATAGTAAATGATGATAAATCACTTGGAAAGGATAAATGTAGGGGGAAATGACATAATTTAGTCGCCACTAAAATAGTTCTGGCTCTAATTAATCTGCAGTGACATGGAGTTAAATTTTTTATTGTCAATTGCTGATGGTATTTGTCAATATAATTTCACCACAATGGATATGCAGGTTCTATCTATTTTCTTTCTATTGAATTTCATTTATGTGGATTTTCTTTTTTCAGTATATCACATATCACTTTTTACACTTAAACAGGTTAACACTAGACTCTTACAATGGCTTACATGAGTTGCATTCACCTTATGTATTGTGAAAATTCAATTGTTCACAAAGGGCAAAGTTACTGCTGTTATATGATAAAAGCGCACTATGGCACATTGTCCTGCAGGGCTGTCAAAGGACCATCCGCCAAGAAGTCACTCACACTGGACAGGCAGGGAGGCAGCTAGTCCCAGCACCTGCTTCAAAACTAATTTAGTCCACTGTCCACATTCAGCGCCAGAGCTGTGAGCATCACAGCAGCCAACAACAACACACAGCTCTGCATCACCCATCTCAACTTCCATTACAGGTACTGTTGTAATTAGTTCTTCTAAGACAAGACCGTGTATGTTTGTGTAAGTACCCTGAAGGAAGATAGACTCAGAAACTCAATAAATAAATTAAGAAGAAAAAAGGTGGTAAAAATTTTAATCCACTGCAGGTTTAATGTTGCTGCACAAGAGAGCGAGGCTTCAATTTTTTTCCTGCACATACCAGGAAAAAAGTGACAAATTTCATCCTTTTTGATGTTCTACACTAAAAAAAACAACCTCCTACATTACATCATGTCATAAGGCCACAAGATGCATGTACGAGATGTTTGAACCCACATGAACCATGGCTTCTGGTAATGAGTGTGTGCTTTGGTGTCATGGCAACAAGCCACCTGTCAACCAGCAGCCTTCCCACAAACCACCTGTCATCTGTCATCAACCATAATTCAAGTGGTTTATGTAATGGTGGATGGATTAAAAAGACTCAGACTGAATGGCAACTTTAATTGACTCTGAGAGAAAAGGAAAAAGCTGAAAAAACAATAACAAAAGGAATATTAAAAAGTCTTGTTTACTGCACTAAAGTACTACTGCACTGAGTAGTAAGTTTAAATACTGGTCTTATCTGATTTCTTATTTAACATTTTCCTGTTAATAGCAACTATTTTAGTGTTTTTTTAAAGATTTGTTTTGTGGTATGTCTATCGGTGTCCATCTTCACTTTTACGCTGTCTGTACTGTTTTTGTAATGCTGCCCTTCAGCATAAATTTGCAGCTGAAATTGTATTAGAGTCATACATCACTGCATTGGTCTGATAACCTGGGAGTAAAATATTGAAGCTTCAGTTCATCTTGAGTTCAAGACAACTTCTGCACACTCATCTGCACGCTTGATAAACAAGTTCTCTAAGAGAATAAATAAGTAAAGACAAGCAGCAAAAAACTAAACACACACACACCATGAGACATAGTAAGAATGCTTTAAATCACATTTAAGAAGCTACATGAAACAACAACAACAAATTATAAATAATTGCAACAGGTGTAACTATTGCTAAGTGTTGCAGCTCTCCACTGATGAAAACACAGGCTGTGCAAGGAGACTTAAGGCCACTTGCATAGCACAGACACCCTGAGAGTCCTCACTTTGATTCCAAGTTTGGGTTTGCTCCATATGACTCCCCTATTCTGTTTTCTGACTGTTTTCCCTGTATTTCCTTTCAGCGCTGCCTCTGTCAAATACAGGTGTGAAATGCATCAAAGATACAAACAGCATTCGCAGAAAAGTTGGCACCCTCTCTAAAATGCAACAAAAACTATGATTTGTGATTTGTTAATCCATTTGAACATTAATTTAACTGACTCACAGACTCAACAAAACTCAGTTAAGACGATGAAAGCAAAACAGCCAATAAGTACTAAGAACTTGCGGGAAACTGACTTGACTGTTGGGAGACAAATCTAGGTGTTTCTATCATTAAGCTGAGACAATGCCTAGTGTGGAAAGCTGTTATAAAGCTTAAGGTGGTTATTTTGAAGAACCTAAAATATAAAACATATCCCAGTTTGTTAGACTTTTTTGTTTACTACATAAATCCATATATGTTCTGTTATACTGTAGTTTTGATGAATCTACAATGTAGAAATTAATGAAAACACTGAATAAGAGGGTGTGTCCCTGCTGTTGACCACATTCATTCATTCATTCATTCATTCATTTTCATTTGTTCATTTTCCAACCAGCTTAGTCGAGAAGAGTCACAAGAGTGAACAAATATTTACTCATACAAACATGCAAACTCTACACAGAAACCAGTGCTGGGTTCTAAGCAAGGATCATCTTGCTAATCACTGCACTGTCGTACTGCCACTGTTGACTGATACTGTGAATGAATGAATGGATTCATTTTTGGTTTCTACATTTATCATTGCACTTAGTACAATAATTATAATAAACATAAAAAACAAAAAAGGAATAGGCTAGAAGTAAAAGCTTATTTTTTTGCCTATCCTTTCACCTTATCCACCACTTACATTAAATTAAATGTGTACAGCATTGAGCATTCTCATTATAACAAAACAATCAACAAAAACATATCTACTTTCTCAACTTAATATTCCTGAATGATTTTATGCTTAAAGCATTTTTTAAACTTTGTCAAAGAAGTGAACAGCTTAAATTCATCATCAAGTCCAGTCCATAATTTCACACCCACAACCAAAATAAATTTAGACTGCACATTTGTCCTCACTTTAGTACATTCAAAAATATAAAGTCCTCTGAAATTATAATTATTCTCTCTTAATTTAAAGAAATCTTGAATGGTATTTGGAACAATATAATTTTTTACTTTATAAATCATCACTAATATATTAATATTAGTGATATTATATTATTTAATATTATTATATATTTTAATATTTACAATATCCTGCAATTCATATC
>JAPQRP010000011.1:28153830-28168271 GCA_037367295.1 Apogon hyalosoma | reverse complement strand
TATACACGCACGCACGCACACACACATATATGTGTGTGTGTGTGTGTGTGTGTGTGTGTGCGCAACATAATAATGCTAAAGTGAAATTTTGGCAAGGAGCTTGTGTGATCTGAACAAGTAAATGCATCTGGGAATTATTTATAAAAGTATTCATCAGAGGTTTAAAGCCCTTTATAAGTTTCTTTTATTTTCTAAGATTAATGTAACTGTGCCCAGAACTAACATTGATTAAGTTAATTGAATGGGGACCTCAGAGGTTACAACATAGTCTTACTGCAGTGTGCAAACCACAGCATCAAGGAAGTTGCGTCATTTATCTTACTATATATTTATTATATATCTTATTATAATTTACTGGAGCAAGGGGATTTGTAATGAATCTTCAATAATTGCTCTTAGCTATGCTTTGCCAAGAGAGAAGAGCCTTCTCTGAATCTGAAATGGGAGATTTACCTAATTGAAGCTAATATGCTTGGTTTGTTTTGATGAGATTAAACTTACTTAAGTGAATAAATGCAAGAGAAATTTAGAAGAGTAAAAGCATTGTGTCATGACTAAGCCCTATTTGATCATTTGCTTAATGGAGAATAACTATAATGTCACTGGTCTGAATACAAATTGCATTTGTGCTGCATTTTGGCCCATTTGTTTATGTCATGTACGTGAAACTCTCTCTTGCATGTTTTACATTTAATCAACAAACAAGAGAATTTTAGCATGCAAAATCCCACAAGACAATCCAGTAAATACTGTTCCATTTATTTGGCTTTTCAGTACACTGTCACTGTGCAGAAATATCAACTACTTAGAAAACATTTTTCATAAAAAATCACTCGTGTAGAATATGCCAGCAGAGCTGCAGTACATGTATTGCTTTTTCTCCTCTGTTTGGATTCAATCATAGGTTAAGAAATGATCCCTGGACCTAGGCTGGTAGCTCCCCATTTCCTGGGTGGTTGAGACACATATCATTGCAGCCTTGAGCCGTCAACGGCTCGTCCATCATCACCTGCTCCCCTCAGTCCAGCTATAACTCCATCATCCCTCTCAGCACACACAGATTGGCTGGATTCTGTGGGGAACACTGACTGGTTAAATGAATGTGAAACGCATGGCTTTGTGAGCTAGACCTGCTACTGAGGAGGCATTGAGCAAGGCATTTTACAAGGAACTGGATTAATACTTTAACACTGATCTGTGACAAACAGAGCTTTGTCCTTGGACTCTAGGACCAGAAAATTAATTAAAAAGACCATATGAACATGTGCAAGGATTTAAAAATAAATAGTCAGCTGTGAATATTGTGATTAAAATTACACTGAAGCTTTCGATGAACTTGGTGCCCAAAATTAAAATTCCTACTGTAAGATTATTATTTAGTTGATTGTAATGCAATCTGGTGCCAAATCAATAAAATGTTACAGTCTCGCCCTTCTCTCAACTGTGATTCATGTTTCAGCTTCATGTTTATGATGGTGCTGTTTAAATGTAGCATGCAGTAGTCACAGAGTGCGCTTTTTATAATCCCTATAATTTTGGCACTCTCTGAGCACCAAATCTACTCTGCAAAGCCTTTTAATGCATGAGTGCGTTAAAAATAAAGAGGGTTATTTTAAAAAGCAGGCTTAATGCTGGGGGACATGGCCATCATTAAATTATAGGACTGGAGTGTGAACTTAACCTTGACGCTCATTAAAATGCTCCAAACACGATTAATTAATAAGCAATAATTACAATTACAATTACATTAATGTGCCAAGTCCCTGTGTAAGATGCCTTCCTGGTATTCAAAGTGATTGCATTAAAATATTCATTGATTAGCTGTGGCTGCCTGGCTTCTCTGGAGACATGCATATTATAATTGAGGGGAAAAAATGCTGTTGTATTAAAAAAAACAAACAAACAAACAAACAATTAACCACAAATAAATAATTACTTAAATTTCATATTGTGTACTCTATGATGTCACTGGTGCACTAGCTACAACAAGTGTAGACTTAATGATGATTAAATAAAGTTACACTATAGAACTAAAATACAGCTTTTTATGATGTAGGTTAACTCCTTCTAAATAAAGATATACTTGATTGTTGGATGGTTAATGGAGTCAAATGAAAAGGCAATAAAGAACACTCTGTACCAAAGAACTTTGAAATTAGTCATTGTAATGTTCAACTGCATCAGCCACCCAGCAACAGAGCTATGAACATTTCTCAAAAAGTATCACAGTTTCATCTTTCCTCTGATCTCTGTGTCTGTTGATCTCTGTGCTATAGTTAAGCAAATTTTATTAGTTAGCCGTGAAACCTAACTATTATTCAGTGGTTACATCAGTGGCCACCATTTTGGACAAAATTTTGCCCTTTTGCTTTTCAACTCTTTGAATAAACTGTTCATATTATAACACTAAAAATTAACACAGATTAATGCATCATCATGATTAACCTGATTCAATTTTATAACACAATTAACTCATCTGCAGCGCAGAATGTCTCTGAAAGTCTCTGGCAACGCATTTCGGGCAGTTTGTCCAAGTAGAGTTAGCATCATGCATGCGGAAATAGGCAGTTGATACAGTAGTGACAGGCAGCAGAACCAACCCATAAAGATGGAAGATAATAAACAGCACGTTGGCCCTCCTCATGTTAAGTGCATATATATTCCCTTCTTTCTTGAGTCTGTTTACTCATACAAAATGAAACGTGATTCATATAGATTAAAAATGAATGACATTTAATTGTGGTTAATCAAAATTAATCAACAGCAACCTTGTGATTAATCTGATTACAAATTTTAATCATTTAACAGCACTACTAATAATACAAATAATACAATTTAAAAAAAAAAAATCAATTACTGACTTAAACAAGCTGAAATGCCAAAAACAGTAGAAAAATGAGTCATACAAGTTAGCTTAGTAAGAGCTTTCTTATTATTATCTGCTCTGATGTAACACAGTTCACTTGTATGTGTATAAAGGTATGGATAATTTTCCACATTAGGAGGTGTCATTTTAGCCCATAAAACTAGTATATGGAAAAGCCTTTTTTTTTCAGAGGAATTTAAATGCACCACATACATTCCACAACCTAGAGGCAGTTTCCATCCATGGTGGTCATTGTGTATCTTTCTAAGGGCCTGAATTTACCATTTTCAGGTCTAAATGAAAATATTGAGTTTCTGTCTCCATCTGTGAAAGACCAAAAGCATGAATGTAAAGTGCCACAAGACAAATGTTTTCTATTTCTCCAGAAAAGCAGAGCAGGAACAATTTATCACACCTGGAGACAGACTCAATCAAATGATGAAAATAAGGTAAGCCATTCCCATGCTGCCAGGTTATGCATTATACATGCTTGCTAGAGGTTTATAACACCTCAAATGACACCTCAGTGTGGATCATGTAAAATTGCCTTACTGTCCAGGAAAAATATTACTGCTTCTTAAGGCGTTGCTTAACAGCAGCTGACAGCTCGCACAGCACGCTTTTTACTCTGGATGTGATTGCTTATGACAGTCAGCACAAGGGTATCACCTTGACCAGACTTCCACAATTCTGTGAATCTTTTGTCAGACATTTCAGAGGCATGGAGAGCACTTTTGACACTCATGTTCAGGCCAATCACTGCCTCTTTCAATTTGCTATTGAGAACTTACTAGTGGGGGAATTTGAGAAGAAAAAGGGCCTAATTCTACAGAAGCTGCCAGTCTTTCGTATGATTTGCATAAATCTCCATGAGGAAAGGCCAGTGATTTAGCCAGTCTTGTCTGGAGGCAGAGGGAGGTGCAGACGTAGAGATTGGTGTAAAATGCGATTGCCTCTGGGCTCATGTTGTGTGGATGAAGCTCTCCAGTGGCAGGGGATGATGCTGAGCATTAATCTACCAATATCAGCCTGCTGACTGTAAGGCATCCACTTCTGATGAAGGACCAATGCATCTAGTGTGGCTCAAGATCTAGATGTATTTCTTGCGAAAGTGAAAATGGACTCTGTCAGCTAGAAGTGCTGCATGCCTATCACCAAGCAAAATATGCGATTTTACTGCGTGACTACCCAATATCCGCCAGTACGATCCAATTTCATCTTTCAGCAGCTGTCTCCCCAAACAACAAACACATAGCTTGGTTTTTACATTTTAATGTAGTGGGAATTAAAAGGCTTTGATATTTCAATTTCCATAAATTGTGCAGGGAATTTACAGCACAGAGCTGTTTGAAGGCAGAAGAATAAGATCACGGACATGGGTGTCTGAAATTACAAAGAAATAATGCTCACAAGAGACATCAATCAGGCATTTTCAGATCCATCACAGAAAGCCTCATATAATGAATTAAGGAAATCCTTAAGGAGCTGCTGCCTCTGCATGAGCACATTGGAATACACCTTTATTATCAAGGTGAAACTGGATGATGGCAGGTTAATGGTAGTAAAGTACTACAGAATATGAATGCTCCATAAAATAAAAGGTTATCTGTAACTGAATTATGACACATGAGAGTATTATGACAAATGTATCAAAAAATGAGATGTCACCTCTGCGATCATTATTTAAGAGTGAGGAGATGTGATTGTAAATACCACTTTAGAGATTTTCTGAATGTCTGCGATGACTGACATGAAACTTACAAATTTTCTTTTTAACTATTTGTGCATTATATACAAAAGGTTGATTTTTTTTTTTTTTTTTACATTAGCCTGCTAGGTTAGAAGCCAAATATGGCTTTAAAAAAGTTAACCAATCATATAAAAATCAATCTAACTAACTAATCCCACTAATCCAAATACAGTCTTCAATATGAAAAAAAAAGAACAATGAGCACACATAGATAGGATACTTAAAAATTAAAAGTAAAATACAAAGAAAATATATGAGACACTAAAAATTTTCAGCAATTAGATTCCTTTTCAGAAGCTTTTTTTAATAAGGATAATTGAAGTGACTGAAGTGGGGGACAGACTATTCTACAGAGATGGCCATTGATATTTCAGTGAATATTGATCACTAAAAGTATAACACGTTAATAGATTTGCTCATTTATGTGTATATTTATGCATACATTTTTACATTTGTATAACGCATCAACATGGACACTTTACATGCCCTGTTAATGAATAACACAATTAAGTTTCCAGTTTGAAGATTGTTTTGATGTGGTTTGAATGGATATGAAAGGCATTAACAGAAAAAATAGAAGACAAACATTAAAACTAAAGTTAAAGTTACATAAAATTTTAACATTGCAGAAAATTAAAAATTAAAAAAGAAAAAAAAAAAAAAGGAAGGAATTGACAACATAAAACGTAGTACTGTGGCTGAAATTCTCAGTGTTTCAGTAGAGTATTTTGCTGATCATGCATTTATGTCTTTGTGACTCTCACCTCCTGTTTGGGGATGCTGACGTAGCCCAAGTGAGGTTTGAAGGCCTTGTATGGCTGCTTGGAGAACATCCAGTGGTTGCTGAATGTCTGACCAAATACCGGCTGCAGGAGAAAATAAGGCTTCTCCGAGTAGTTCACCACCACAACGAAGAGTGACACTGCCACAATCAGACTGGTGGCGATCAGTGACTTCCTCTGTGGAACAAGACAGAGAAATGCAGAGTAATGAACACAGTGCTCCTCTGAAATATTTGATAAATGTTTCTTTGCCTGAACTTCATCAGATTTATAATTTGCCTTATTGTTATTAAGAAACATAACAAATGTATACTTCACTTGCACAAAATACATACCAAATTCTCATTCAACAACTTGTGAGATGACGTCTTGTTATGCACACAGGGTTGCTGCCACATACCACTTAACATATACTGTGAATCAACACCTACACATCTAACACAGGGGTGTCAAACATAAGGTCCTAAACCGGCCTGCCAAATGGTCTTATATGGTCTGTCGGATGAATTTTCAGTTCAAAATTACACTGACAATACTAACAGTCAAGGGTGTTCAGGGGCCGCATACAACTCAATGCGACATCAAGTTAAAAAAAAAAAAACCATAGCAGAATACCCTAGAAATAATAAGAACATCAGATTTTCTGCTTGGTTTAATGTGAAAAAGTAGAATTATATTAAGAAAATTTACAAACTATCCTTTCACAGTAAAATTTGAATAACTTTAACAAATATAAACAACATGAAATATCTTAAGAAAATGCGTGTAATTTTAACAAATATAATGCCAGTTAATAAATCTTTTCTGCATTTGTAGACCCACTGTGTTCTGTAAACTGTGTTAATAATAAGCTGAGACATGATATTGTTGAAATTGCACTTATTTTTTAAAAAGATATCTCAGGGTGTACATGGTTGTTCAGGTTATCAATATTTGTATAATGTAATTTAACTTTCACACTAAAAACAAAGAGAAAAACTTTGATTACTATTTATGGATTATTACTTTACTGGTCCAGCCCACTTGAGACCACACTGGGCTGTATGTGGCCCCTGAACTAAATTGAGACTGACACCCCTGATCTAACACATAATACAAATGTTGTTTTCCACACCTTAGATAAGGAAAATGCTTGTGAGTATAAACTTTTTTTTTAAACTTATGGATAGCTGAAGTTTCATAAAAGGGTGCCTTAAGTTATTTTGACACTGTGACCATTAATCTGTAGAACTTTTCTCAAGTTTACTTAGTCATTATGATTCAACATAGATGACTCTTCCCTTCACTTCAGATGTACTGAGCATGAAAAGATCTCTCTGAAGTCCTCCTCTTAATTTGCAGAGATTTAAACTTAATCTCCATTCATTAACACAGAGTTTCTACTTTTGTTCTCTCTAATGTGATTGATCCATCACAGTTACATGAAAGCTGAGGTAAGCACACATTTGCAAGCTTGTCATCAGTTTTTTTTGTTTTTCTTTTTAACCATGGATAAATTATGATCCACTTTTCTGCCTCAGCATTTTTACAAGTAATGCAACAGCCAGAGTGTCATTGTTTAATATGTTGCTAAACAGCAAAATTATTTGTCTGGAGCTAAGAGGTATTACAGCTTGGCAGAAAGAGCTGATGAATAATGGATAAGAGATGGAGGACGTGGAAAGGTCTCACATAGGAGAAGCTATTGGCAGGGCAGAGCAGGAGATCAATGCACAGAAGAAAGAAAGAATGAGACAGAGATGAAAAAGAAATCTGTGAGGTGCTATGACTTGCTATGAGCTGAAGGTGATGATAGATTTCAGAAGAGTCAGAACTGTTTTTTTTTTTTTTATTTTCCAGGAAACTTCAATAACATGCAGCTAATCTAACAGACAACACCAGTGGGAAACTCTGGACTTTTAGGAAGGTGGTGTTTCATAGAGTCTTTGAAGTTATCTGATGGTGAGAAGATTGGATGTGGCATGCAGTAATGGTGAAGCCCCCACAACCAAAGTGTTCGCACCACCACAAGCTCTGATCTCCAACATCAAACGTCCCAAGGGAAGCGCTGGAGGCATCACTGCTTGGAGACAAGATCAAATATGCAGGGGTGGAGATGAAAAAGACAGTGACCATTTGCTGCCCTGACAAGACTATTGCATTTTACCAATTGCATGCATGTTACATCACGCATCATTTCATGGCATTACCACCAATCTTTGATCACAAACAGAGGGGTCTCAGCTTTAATCTTTTATAAAACAGCACAAAGAGGGGCAAATGAGAAATGCCTTATCATCACCCTATAAGTATTTTAGTATTTTTCCTAGAAGGATAGACAGTCACTTCAATGACATTCAAAAAATCAAAAAGGCAGGTCTTTTTCTGAAAATGATCTCTAATAGCCAGTCATCAAGAGTCCATTATGAAGCATGAAACCAATCCCTTTTAAAGCAAAGAGGTTCCTGGGAAGTGAAAAAAGAAACAACCCTGGGCTCATTCTGCAGCGCAGCAACATCCATCTGTTCTCATGAGGACAGAAATTTCCTTGTCTCCTTCAACCTCAATCTGGCCACAAATCACAGGGGAAATGATGTGTCAAAGTCTGGAAGCGATTGGGCTCAGCGTGGGTGCATCGCAGGCTGGTGAACCTCAGCTAGCTGCAGTGTTAGACTCCCGACTCCTCTCCCTGCTCCTTCATCCATCAGGGTGTTCGATGTCAGCCTGTTGAGCCGTTTGACAGATAAGTTGAAAGGCTCCCTGTTGGTGTTGCAGTACAGTAAGGAAATAGTGGAGCTCCAACCAAAACAGGGACCATTAACACCAGCAGAAAGGCAGGGCGCTGGCTATAAACTTTCAATGTTAGAGCTCTCAGTCAATGTTAGAACATTTTGCTTGAGGAATATGACTCCATATACAGGTACAACGACCTTGTTTGTGACCATCAAATCAGACAATGATGGCCAACGCCAATTTATAGTTCTAGCCCTAGGATGTTTCATTTAACAATTCCCAGTCAAAAGCTTTAAAGCGGCTATTTTTAAAGGTGCTAAAACCTACTCTGGAATTATTGATCTCCCTCCACAGACAGACCATGCAGAATTATTGGGACCCAAGACACGAGAGAGCTATAATTTTCCTCAAGCCATGACAGGGCCTCTCCTGCAGTGAGCCTGTGTGACCAGATTACATATTGGTGGGAAAACTAGCACAAAGTTATTGATGGCCTCCTCACCCATTTGTAGGAATGACCTTACTGAAGTGTCAGAACTTGAACAATAGCATGTTCATCAGGTGGACAAGACATGTTTTCCCCACATAATTTGGAGGCAATAGGCATCATCAGAAAATAACCAGAAAATAGATTTGTATTTGTATTTGTATTTCTATTACAAGTGTGATTCTTGACAGGCCTCACAATCCAATTTGATAATGATTCACTTGTGAAGGACATGAATGCTCAACAATTAGGCCTAATTATCAGTGCATCTGCAACATATTGTATTTTCTTTTGAAAATGCTCTTAGACATCAGACAATAGTTTCTAATTGTGATATTTTTATTGTTATTTATTGTTATTATTATTATTATTATAATTATAAGCAGTAGTAGTAGTAGTAGTAGTAGTAGTAGTAGTTGTAGTAGTTTTAGTATGAATAGTTGTAGTATTGTTATTTTCAGTTGAAATTACCCTCTTCTTGTGGCAGAACAAACATTTTTGACATCATTGGACAAAAAATCCATAATTAAATTCCAACATATTGTAAATCAAGTGATCTGTGATGAAGTAAGAGTTCTACCCCATTCTGTAAAGTGGGGTTGTGCAAAAGTTATCCCATTGGTGGAAGATATTGACTAATCACTGGTGTTTTCATGCAGGTATGGGAGTTCAATATATTACTGACATTTGTAATTACAATTTACTGTTGAAATCCAGTCAGATATGACTCTACTACTCTACTCCCTGACTTGACACAGAAGCTTGGTAAAAGCAGCTTCTCTTTGTCATAGCTGTGTGAAATGGCATCAGATCATTTGGCTTTATACTTAGCCTTTTGATTTGGACTGAGAGCTACAGCAGGAATCCATTTTTTTCTGCTGCTTTTGGCTAAAGTAGATATAATTGGGATACAAACTTGATACCATTTATAATGGAGATGCTGTATGTGTAAAAAGTTTTCCCTTATGAAAATGAATTAAACAAATAAGAAAGTTGTACATCTCTAACTAGAGCAAACCAGGAAGAAAAAGTTCAGTATTTGCTTATTTTTGCTTGTGTCCTATTTAGTTATTTAGAGTCTGTGTTGTGCTGGGAAAAGGTCGAGACATGGAATATAATGATTTTCAAGGAAAAGCCAACCTGAATCATTTCAGAAGAAATCAGTTTACAGGCTGTCATCGTGGACACAGACTTCAGCTTAGAAACGGACTTCGACAATGTCACCAAAAGACCAGCTCATAGTGCAAAACAGACTCCAACACAAACTTCACCTAATTACATGCATGCAAAAACCTTCCATACCAAGCCTTTAAAAAAGAAATCTGTTTTGAAATAATTAAATCTGTAAGTAATGTGTATACATTACAACAGCATTTCTTGTAATGTTTATGTGCAGATTACTGGTCCCATAATTATTGCCTGGAATGCAATGTGCATGTTGCACTGGATCTTTGCATCAACTAGTTTCCCTTCATCTTCTTTCACTATCAGTGACTGCAACAATTTCCCTACATAATGTACACCACAAAGGCAATGTGTTTGTAAATTACAGGATAATCAACAAGCAGTGCCACATCCACTAGTGTGATGAATGGAAACCTCAAAGCAAATTAGCTGTTTATTCCCCCTATATATTGTGCAATCAACATTTCACCTCCATCAGGCACAATTTGGGCATGAAGTGAATACAATTTCCAACAAAGATGTGCGCATTTGCTAATGCTCCAGCTCAGTAAACAACAGGATCAGACTGTATTTCATTCCCAAAAGCTAATCACGATGGGTATTGGAATAATGAGAACCTCAACCTGAAGAAAATGGCTCATGAAAAAACATATCTGGTAGCTATTTTCGAGTGCCTCCTGGGCAATTGCGTAAAAACTGAAAATTACATTTGCAATGCAAAAACTCTACCACCCTAGCACCTGATACTTGCCACCACGGTCCAGCAAGCAGTTAAAATCCAATTTCAATTAAGGGGTTTGCAAAAATATTTACCAAGTACTTTCTCTCTCTTTCTTCTCTTTCTCACTCTCTTTTGTACCTTTGTGTTGTTCTCCAGGGCAATGAGACAGGAGCATAAACAAAGAGCTACTCTCGAGATTGAGGGTGGGTCCAGACACTTCACTTCATCCCTGTCATATTTCTGCAAGGTCTCGCCTCAGAAGTCATCTAAGTGCAAGATAACAAACAATATTTTTTCCAGTAGTGAGGAGCAGTCACGCGCAAACCCTCCTACCCCTACCCTTCCCACATTTCACCCAAAGGACCACTGACTGCCAGAGGAAATGTGAAAACATTAATAAGAGTTAAATTTGTTATTGCATATAAAATAGGTTTATAACTAATAGAGCATATTTGATTAAATTAATACATGAGCTCTTCACATAAGTTGGTGCAAGTGAAACTTTTTGTTTCCTTTCTGTTGTTTTCTGCACCAAGTTTAATCTCACTGCATTAATAACTAAAACAGGGTTGAATTAATGCAGAGGAGTAGCAACGGGCATGTCTCTCCACATGCTGCATTCAGAGTGCGGGGATGGATGCTGATGTTCCAGCAGGATGAATGAGCGAACGGCGGCCAAGTTCATTACTCCTCAGAGAGGTTCATAACCTGCTGCTCCCTGCCGAGCCCAGCAGAGGGGGCAGTCATCTCATGCGGCTGTAATGTCATACCCGGAGGGGTTTCAGGGGCTGACTCAGCTCCAGACGTCTTTAAAAACAACAAAATCTGGGGAGTTTCTGTGACTAATGTTCTGCTCTGGAGAAAGCGTCTAAATATTCACTCACTTTACAGAGAGTTAATCAGCCAGGCTCCGGCAGCAGCAGGAGGTTTATTTTCTGTGTTCCCAACAACAGCAGAGCAGCCACACGAAACGACTGGAAAGTGTTTACTCCGCAAATACAAACAACCCAGCTATCTCATTTACATTTCACTTCTCAGATGGTGTGTCAGTGGTATGGTTTGTCAATAACACATTTCTCATTATTTATCATCTCCACAAAAAACTTTTCTGTTATGTCTAGTTAAATTTGCATGGCTGTAGAGTCTACAAACTTCCATTTAAGTCTATACTATAGACTTAAATGGAAGTCTATACTATAGTCTATACTATAGACTTAAATGGAAACAACCTGCATCTTCACAGAAATCAGTGTGTGTCATGGGTGTACACAAACATGATGGTTCCCAGCGCAAAACAGACACAAACACAAACTTCAAGTGAGAACACATGCAGATCTCACATATTTACTCTTCTGAATTGACTGTTGTCATTTTAGCTGTGATGTGATATGAATATATCAAGAAACATTTTGGGGCCATTCACAGGGAGAGGACTTTAGGAGTATTCAAATAAATATTGGTTTTTTTTTTTGTTTGTTTTTTTTTAATCGTATGGGCATTTTAACCAGCATTTGTGAGTCCAAATACACTCATTTTTGAAACCAGCTCCCAGAGTCAACAAATCTCAACATGGCACCTTTGCATTTCCATGTTTACAACCCATATGCATGTTTTCTGCATGAGGTAACCCCATCAACAACAGCAACAATGGCAGATTTTTTTTTTTTTTTCAAATTATGTTTGTTTATAATCATAAAAGTTTTATGTACATGCTCCAGCTCCTCTTCTGTGTTTTTGTATTTCTGTGTTTATGTTACAGCCTCGCCTGGCATTAGAGTTGTGGACACACTAACAATGCCATGTTGATATAAAACTATTTTAAAACAAAAAATAAATAGATTGCTTACATCTCCACGTCTTAATTGGCTGTAGGCCTATTAGACAGACTATATCTTCATGAATTTAAGCATTTTATCAGACCATACAGGAAATCATTTAATAATTACTTTAATTCCCAGTCTAAACTTAATATAATTGCTACTATTACTACTACTGCTACTACTGATAATAATAATAATGATAATAATAATAATAATAATACTGCTAATTCTTCAAGTAATTGTTAAGTCAGATTCATATTATCATTTTATTTCTTTTTAAGTTGGAATCCAACATTCAAGCTGTGACTGAGGCACACAAATATACAGTGTCTATATAGTGTTCTCCTCTACCCATTATTATTACAACCAGTGACTTTTTCTTCCAATGTGCGATTTTCAGTTTTAAGGACATTATCTCTGGTAATATAATAACATAATAAGAGATGGTGATGCACCTTAACCCTGGGTGCCTCGCATCATAAAAAGTCTGAGCTACTGTAGAAATATGGAGATGAAACATGACAAGCTCCACTGAGGTGATCCATTCATTCAAATGTAGCAAAAAGTCATACTGTCAGGTGACTACACACCAATGAAAATATTATTAAGAATATTACATTCCATTTCTGTAATTAGATCTATCTAAATCTGTTACACACTGGACCTCTAATGGCTCAGGTTTTAAAACATAAGCCAACACACATCTGTACAGCATCATCATTTTATTTGGCTGGTCCTCTAATGTCACAGAATCTTGACAGGCCGCAAATTTCAGTAGAGCCAGATTACAGCTATGAAATTGCATGACCTTATTTAATTTTTTTGTAAAAATAAAGTAGACAATAATAACTTTTGCAGTAGCCTAATGCTGCTGGTTGACTGCTTTAAATCAGATGATCTCATTGTTATGAGTCTTCATTATAAGATAATGAAGTCATAATTACTTGGCTAAAACTATCCTATATTTTGTTTCATTGAGTGATCTTTATTGCACTACATACCATCAGAGGACTGCATCAAATGGATACACACTCCTACACAGATCACTTTAAACCCTCTGCAATGATGCTATATTTATTATCAGTCACACAAGAAAATATTTACATTAATTTCATGACAATGCACTATAATTCAACTGCTTTTTCACATTTTATAGTTAAATCAGACATCTATAAGGCATAAGACTCCTCTGTGTTGTGGTACTTCTATCTGAATTTTTAAATGGACAGCTGCATCTTCCTTCAATACCACAATCGTAACGTATCCCATCCTGCTGCCCTTGGTGCGTGTCACTTCCGTTATATCACCCTTATCGGCAGTGACATATGAAAAGAAAATCCTTCAATCCAGGTCAAATGGACACTAATCTGTTCTCTTGGCATGATACTGCATCATTATGGTACAGAGCATCAAACAGAATCTTAATCTGGCTTCAAAAAGGAGTCTGCTTGTTTTGATGTGAATAAGACTGCATGGGTGGCAACAATAAGTAGGAAATAACCTTTTCACCCATTTGGTTTTATCACAGTTAATGCAAATTCATTCTCCATTACTAAATGTGAATATTTCTCTGCATTACGAGTCCATGTGTGGCTCTGCACACGTGTACTTGGATGCGTGACTGCGATGGGAAATCAGTCAAAACCCATTTGACTAATGCATATCTGATATCAAATGGAACATAATCCCCACAAGTATAAGGGATTAAACACTCTACAATATTCACCACCCCTTCTGTATCCAGCAAACTTTTGGGAGGATGAAAAAAATTCCACCATATGCTCACAGAAACTGTTTGGTGAGACTCTCTGCTCTACTGCGTAGGTTGACACTCACTCGCTTGAGAAAGTGGAGAATTTGTCAAATGGGAAAAAAGCTGCTCTTTGTGAGGCTGCATATCTTTGTGTGAAGAATGAGTCTACCTGTCAGACTTAAAGCATATTGAGACTTAGATTTGACTGTAAGTCATCCTGCTGTCATAAAGCCTCTGCCTCTTCTTCAGAGCACTTAGATCAATTGTTTCTCCCTGGATAAGGCTCTCTGTTTGATAATACTTTGTCTCAAGTTGATCATATTAATAATGCGATGTGTGACCTACAAAACACTATACCCATCACC
>JAPQRP010000011.1:28137235-28151252 GCA_037367295.1 Apogon hyalosoma | reverse complement strand
GGATAGGCTCCAGCGACCCCCGTGACCCTAGTGAGGATAAAGCGGGCTCAGAAAATGGATGGATGGATGGATGTTTAGAGTCATTCTTAAGCTCTTTTGAGCCAACAGTGTGCCATTTAAGCGTATGGCTGCTTTATCATGGAAATGTAACCTATATCTGTTGTGCAAACACACACAAGTTTGTAGTTCAGTCCTCACGAGGACACCCATTGACGTGATCCATTCCCTGCCTGCCTGATTCAAAGCTAACTTATGCTTCATTTGAGGGCTGCTGGATGATTTGATAATTTCCAAAACTCCACATCTATATGCAGCCTGTTAGTTGGGGCTATGTCTGAGATTTTGTGTAACTTGTGTAACACTTGTGACTGTTAACTTCAGTTAACAGTCACTTCCTGTTGTGACTTTTCAATAGTGGAAATTAGAAAACATTAAGTACTCAGGGCAACAATTAGAATTTTCTATATGAGAGAAAAATGTGCAGAGTTATTGCTGATAGCTTTATATAAAATCACATCTTTAATTTCCACATGATTATTTGATTACATAGCTTTTCACTTTTCCCTAGATTTTAATTGTAGACATTGTTGGACACCATGTGTAAAGGCATAATCACATCTGTAGTTCTTTGGTCTGGTCCAGTTGCAGGGAGATAACTTTATGGATCGATTTGTGACAGGACTGGTGTCAACCTCTTGGCGCTTGTCTGAGTAAGTGCCTGTAAAAAAAGAAAAACAAATAACAAAGTGAGGTCAGTGTGTCAGTCCCGTAGTGTAGTTAAATAGAGACAATTGTTTGATATGATGGTTGGGGAGGTTTTTAGATCAGTAGTCTTTTTCACATAGAAGAACACAAGAGTAAAGTTTATCTGTGTTTTTATTGCTTTATGCTTTGTACTTAAACTTAGTCAAACCTTAGCATTGACATTGCCGTAGCCCAAATGCCACAGTAATACTTCTTTTAGTTGTCTATAGTATTTTCACTCTGCAAATTTCATGCTTATATGTTGTTGAAGAATGAGTGACCTATGTAGCCTTGTAGGTGTGATGATGGGTTTTCTGAAATCAAGTGATGAATTTGTTAAATTCCTCCTTGGTTTGTTTTTTCCTCACAGTATGAAAGTTAAACCAAAATGCATCACTGCACACTATGTGAAAATGTTCACTCTGCTAAGTCAGCAAGAAATTCAATATATATAGAGGGCTTGGTGTTCTGAACTAATGCATATTTTTGTGTGAGAAACATTTTCCAGCTAGCTGCTATTACTACTACACAAGCCACGGCAGCTGACATGATCTCCCACATCTCGGTCTGAAAAGTACAGTACATCCTTCTACAGAACTTGTGTAGTATGGCAGGTAGTTGGGTAGATCAATGTCAGACCACATTTACATCACAAATAAACCACTCTGGGAAAGGACTGGATGATGTGGCCAGAAACATCATTGAGATGTAATCAGGATCCACAATCTGGATCATAATTTTCTCACCTCTTTCAAAATGTATTACAACCAAACTGTAAGAAGTTTTCCTCTAGTTTTTGGAGGTATAGGCTCGTGTGATTTTTGTTTTGTTGATGCATATCACAATATTTTGATAATATGTAAATACCAGTCTACTTTTTCGTAACAGCACTAACATCACAATAACAAACTACACTGGAGTTTCACAGATATGGAGGACAAACGTGGAGGACTAATGTGTTTGCCCCATCCCTTTTTTTTCATAATAAATCACTAAAGTGGTGTCAGAGTTCAGGAGCTGGATCCACAGAAGACAGACCTAAGGTAATTATTCGTTACCATTTCTTCAATAGCATCAAAGCAACTCATTACACAAAATCTGTAAGTCAAGGTGAACTAAACACGGACACTTATGTGTGGACAAAGTATCACTATAAATGGACTGAAATAAACTCACTAGTCTTGCACTTGTTGCTTAGACTGTATTAAATACCATAATTACACTGATAAATGGACCATTTAAAATAAATCAAGGCTAAAAAGGGGATATTTTGATAGTGTTTTTACTTGATTTGGTTATATGTATGATCTCTCTGAAAAGCAAATTGTGTTTCAAATTAAGATCGATCGTGATCTAAGATATTCAACCTCGTAGCCACACTCTGCAGACTTAGGTTAGAGAGCTGACAGACACCACCTGTTCTAAGCGGCCTCAGTGCAGGTGTTTTGTACTACACTTGAGTGTGAATACTGTGTTTATATATGTCTAAACTGAACCGCATCAAGGATCAATATGAACTAGTGTTCAAATCTAATAGAGTAAAAGCTGCTGTTTTCAGAACACCTAGACCAGAGACTAGCATCAAGTCTGATTATTGCACATCTAAAAGTCTGCAATTTTGTACCCAAAATTTAATTTGAAAATCAAACTGAAAACCTCAATTTGGCAAAACAAATACAGCAGCGACCTACCTTTTTCAGGATGATAATCCAGAAAGTTTTGTTTGAGAAGTAAGTCCCTTTTAATTAGGCTTTACAGATGGACAGTCCATGACAATACTTTTAGAAAGGGCTTTATAACCCTAGGAAATTTTCCCTTGTAATTATTTAGTTTTTTTGTCTCAAAGAGCTTAAGGCAAAGAGAAAAAAAATATACCTGGTTCATGTTGCAAAAGCTGAATCAGATTCAACTTTTAAACCGGACCTTTAACTGGACTTTTAAACCCTGTGTTTTCTTGTTGCATCAGCCCCTGTGTTGGACCCTCTACAATGTTAATGGACAAGTTCCATTAAACAAATGCAGGCAGCATAATTTTTCATTCTTTGTCAAAATAGGTCCAATTAGATAGCACTGGAAAAATCCACTGTAATGTCACTTTCAAAAAATGCCCCCTTAAGGTCTGAGTTTAACCGGTCCTCACATAGACATACAAATGTACATACTGCACAGGCTAGTACAAGATTCATCTCATTCACAGTGGTAACTGGGGGGTTGACCCTCCTTTATATCTGCCAGTAATCCACACTGCCACAGTAACTGGGTCAGAGACTTGACCTTTCACTCACACAAGGACTCTTATCAACATCTGGAGACTTAAAGCTTTATTTGATATTACTATGTGTTGGCAGCCTTGTTGGTCAGGTAGCTGATAATCCCACCCACTTCAATCATATGCAGCTCTGCCAATTTGGTCTCAAACTTTGTTAACACAAGCCTTGATACTTGCACTGGTCATTTTCTTGGCTGGTTTTGTGTTCTTTCCTATTCCAGCCATATTTGGACAGAATACAAAGAGAGGACACCTAAAGTTTAATGAAAGAGGTGACATGGCAGCCTACAAATTAAGTTCCTCACTGTAATTGCGGTTATGGTCAGCAGCATAAAATTACATGTCACTCACAAAGAACCCCAGGGCCATAACCTCTATTATGACTGCATATGCATTCACAGAGGAGTCTTCTGAAGCTGTAAAATTCTATACTTCTACACCCTCCCCCCAAGACAGAAGCAATTTTCATTTAGAAAAATAAAGTTCAGTCATTAGTCTGCCATTGTTCTTATAGACATTTGAACGAAGTGCAGAGACAGTCCGATCAATATGGTGGAACATTTAACAGAATTTTTAATTAACTGAAAAGGCCTTCATTAACTTAAAATGGAGAAATGTCCTCACAATAGAGCATAATAGAGCCTCAGACTGATTATTGTTAGCGTTTTGGCTTCAGTAAAATAAATCTAGTTTTTTTTGTGAAAACCATAGATACTGATAGGTGATTCAGATGTTTTGTTTTTTTTTTCTTAAAGCTACATGTCAGTCTTTCACCTCTCCACTCCAGTCTGTGAAGATTGTTATAGGCATCTACCAGTTTTTAAGGACAAAAAACAATGATAGATGTACAAAATGGGTTGTGACACGATCTTTTTCCCGTCTCTCCATTTTCCCTGTGCATATTGTTACACATACAGTTTTTAAAAACCTTCAGTTTGGAAAGCATTTTTGCAACTTGAAATGCCATTTACCTGTAGATGAGTGAAAAACACATTTTCCCTCCAAGTATCTGCCTTAAGTCAGGGCAGGGCATTAAAGATGTATAATCTCTCAAAAGCAAAAATGGGATAGGGTTCTGTAGTCTGTGAAAAACTGCATCTACAAATGAAGGAATGATTTCAGCCAGATCCTCAGCTTACAATTGCAAAAACTTGGACTATCTCGCCATCTATGGTACATCTGTTTTATTTACATTTAATACAACATCCTTGCTTTTGGGAATTAGGCTTCCACTTGGTAAGACAGAAAATGAAGGCTTCACATCAGTTTACTTTTTGAGTTTAAATTATGAATGAATGACTAAATTAATGTCAAACTCATTTATGTATGCATAATATAACAATAGAATACCAACAATTGATCATTTTAAATGTGTACAACATGTACAAGGCAAACAAACCAGTCAAGAGTGTGCTCTGAAAAACAAAGATACCAGCTCCTGACTCAGGATGTACTTTTAAAGTGGTCCTCACTACATGGAAACAATGATGTCTGAGCTGGCAAGTTCTCTGTGAAAATGGCAAAAGTATAGAAAATGCTTTTGTTCTATAAGGGAGGCCGGCTTGGTACATTGTGGTGTTTTATTTTTCTTCGGTTTAGTAAATGTAATACTAGAGCTTGCCTCCTCATGAACAAATGTTCCACCAAATTATGCCCCCCCAACATTCTTTGCAAATACACTGTCTCTGCATCCTTGGTTGGATAACTGTGATTTTGTTAAAAGAAACAGTTTTGCCCTACTGTAGGATGGTAATTTTTCACTTTTCACTTAACCTTGTGCAAAAGCACATCTCTGGATACTATAGGCCTAGATATGTGACACTACAATTAGGGTTGCCAACTGTCCCTAGAAAAATGGAATTGTCCCATATTTAGAAACAAAACAACACATCCCGTATGGAGCTGAAAAGGGACACACTTTGTCCCATATTACTGTGAGAATCAAAAATAGTCTGTAAACTGTCAGTGGAATTAATAAACGACATGCTTCTTTAAATAAAAATGTACGGTAAACTTATTCCCACCCCTCTCCTGCTCTGTGACCAGTGAGCTGACAGCACACACATACACCATATGACAATACAGAATCTGGCTGAATCCCATTGGCTGAGGTGCTGTTCCTTACGAGGAAGATACCAGAAGACAAGAGTTGACAACAAGCCAGCATGGGTGACATGGACAACACCGATTTTTGGGTCATGGAGTTGGACACTGCTGACAGTACAGACTTCGAGCAGTTGTGAGGGAACATCAGAGATGTGGTTGCAAATTCTTCAGGCAGCTGGCCTCCCCATCATCTAGGGTTTTGTAACCTTTGTCTTCATTTGAAGTTAGCTCATTATCACTCTCAATTATGAAATATCTTGCTCAGAGTTTTACTCTGCAACTCTGAAAGACAAGCAACTACTTGCTGCAGCTAGAGCTCAGACAAAATACAAATGGAAGAAATAAGCTATTTCCACATTATGTAGCATTGAGCTTTTGAGTTCAATATTTTAATTATTATTATTTGCTACATCTGTACAGTCATGGCCTTTAAAGTATAAAGTGTTATGTTTACAAGTTTCCACAGACTTTCTGTTCGCACTTTTCTTGTTGCACTAAATGTGCTCTATTACAAGAATGTTCGGCTTTCTATTGTTTCCTATTATTTTATACGGCATTAAGTTAAGCAGGACTGAATTCTGTTAAAGAAAGGTATTTATCTTATTGTACTTTAAGTTAAGCCAGACAGAGTTCTATTAAAAAAAAAATATGTTTATTTGGTGAATTTAAACAGGATAGGGCTAAGAAATATATTTTATTCTATTACTTTTGTCATTTTGCACTAAAAAATACATTGTTTAATAATACATTTTTCTCCATATATTTGTATCATTCAAAAACATGCATCTAATTAAATTCAGGTTTCAGTCAAAAAGTTTAAAAATTGTTTCACACACACAAAAAAGGCAAAATAAATTCACCACCCTGGGAGGGGTGAGGGCAATTGGGTTGACCAGACCTGCCAACAAGGTGTCCCGTATTGTATTTTATTTTTTTTATCAGAAAGTTGGCAACCCTGAATACAATGTACCTATGAACCTTCTAATATTCTCACCACTTAACTAATACCATGTTTCCACTACATGGTAGCGGCTCGACTCGACGCAACTCAACCCGACTCAGGTACCAGGTACTATTCCTGAAGACTGCTTGTATTACAGGATATTACTGACTTTAGAGTACCTGGTCATCATAGCAACACTGCGCATAACTTCCGCAACATTATCTTCAATGCGACACAACTGACGGTAAAAACAAAGAGGAAGAGAAGAACAACAATAACGCGATACAGCCACACAATAGAAGATGTCGATGGGATGATATTTCATTTTCATTGTTTTGCGGGCTGTCATCATGGATTAGCCTACTAGTATATTTACTGTAAACTTCTGAATCTGTTTTTTTTTGTTTTTTTTTTAAATGGCGGGTTGCACATTGATGATGCAATGACTCAGACAACTCTCTGACCAATCAGTGGTCAGTAGTGTTTACATGTCACATTTAGGTATCTCTTCATCTGTTTTGGAACCTTGGCTGAACAAGTACTAAAAAAATAGTACTGGGTACCAGATTCCAGGTTCTTTTATGTTATGGAAACACAAAAAAGCCAAGTCGAGGTGAGCTGGTACCGCGTAGTGGAAACACAGCATAGCATTGTAAGCATCAATATATTAGCTCAAGCTATTGTTTTTTCTAAGCACAGTCTCACAGTGGTGCTACATGGCTGTGATTTTGATAGTCTGTTTTCTTTAGTCATAAATATAGTATAACATACAAATATACATGCCAAGATTTTTGTACTATAACAGCATTGCAGTTTTTCAGTTTTAATAAAGCATCCAAACCTTATCTTCAGACTCCCTCAGATGGCCAAACAGCTTGAATCTTTCAGCAGCCCTTCTTTTCTGCTTCTATATTAATATTAGTGTTACGTCAGTGGTTTAGGAAGGATAATTTACAGACTGTGTTTACCTTTAACCACACCTGTCTAATCCGTCTGAAGCTCACGTTCAGCAGCCAGGTTTGCCAGGATTAAAGGGTCAAACACTATATCAGGATTAAGACCGGCCTTCTAACACTTGACTTGCTAGCTAGATACAGTCTCCCAGTTCTAGATAAGGACCAAGTGACAATAGCCAGAGCTGTCAGTAAGTACGATGCATGTCTGTAAGACAGAGCTGCCAAGACAGCAGAGGATTTATGGGCAGCAGGCTTCATCTAGCTCTGACGACTTTCTGGATGAGATGTGGAGATTTGGGTTTGAACATGATCCTGCAAGTGATCTGCCAATATTCTGCATGGATGTGACGAATACAGGATGGACTTTCATTTTTGTATGTATGAAGGAGAGAGCTGGGGTTGGTCAGTCTGTTAGTCTAAAATGTATTAATGGTTTTGCCACACCTTGACAATTTAGTCAGCATATACCGACAAATGAAAAATTACATGAAACTTACCCATAACAATTAACTTATGAGTAAGTTTTGTATAAGCTAAGTGCACGCTAAAGCACGCTGGTATATGTTGTAGTACACAACATTTTTTGACAAAGGCCAGCACGTCTCATACGCGGGCCATAAGTTGTAGGTAAGTTACGCGATTGTGAGATACATTACTTATAAGTTACTCATAAGTCGAAGTACATCAGAATAATGTCAAGCGTATCCAAAACATATTTGTAACCTATGACTAACATGCTTTTAACCTATGTGTAACTTATATTGAACTTATTTCCAGCGCATATTGACATATATAGACGTATTTGATGACTTCTGGATGGCCTCTTTTCACCTCTTCCAAACTCAAAAACAAAGCGTTTCAGCACCTCCCCTGTGGACAGCGACCAGACTTTGTTGTGCAGAAGGAGATAATAACTGTAATAGCTAATATCACCATAATCTTCAAATATAGAATTACATTTAAAAAACTAACAAACTAGAATAAAACTAATTTAAATGAAATACTCATTAATTTTCCAAAGCCACAGGGAACCGCAGCAGAGGGATGAAAGAGCCACGTGCGGCTCCAGAGCACCTGGCTATAGATAAATGGGGTTTACAGGAGGATCCTAAGTAACCATCAGTACTGTGACAGTATTGACATGTTGACATGTAGATGTCGAGTGACACAGAACCCGATAGTACACAGAACCTGATAGTACTCCTCAAGGCAGCATTCTTCTGAGTTTTGTTCAGCATGATGGTGATGCTGAAGTCGAGTGTGGTTGTGATTTGAATCCTCGTTGCAGCCTTTTAATTGGCTATGACAACACGCTGAGCTTTCGTTGGTTATAAGTTAGCTGTAAGTTATCGAAATGTTCTATGTAAGCTGTGTATACACCCAAAATTTAAAAAAAACAAAAAAACCAAAAACAAAATTGATTGTTCAACTTATTGCAACCTTTTAGAGACATTTTGATACATAGGCATATGTTGCCTGAATCATCATGGTGTGACAGAGCCTTTAAGTACAGAGATGAAGACAGTTTTAATCTTATGCTTAAATACATACATTACTTCAGGCACCACATGATGAATATTTTAAGTAACCACTGATTTTTCATTTATTTTTCCCATATGACAATTATTTTCCAAAGAGAAGGAAATTATTTTTCCCCAAATGCCCAGAGATTAAAAAAAAAAAAAGCACACAAACAGAAAATTTACAATTTAGAACCTAGAACCAGGAAATCTTTTATTTCTTGTATACTTTGTTTATATTCCTTTAGTACCGTAATGGGGTTTTAGTATTTAGTTATTTCCATTACTGATTAATCTGACAGTAAATGGCAAACCATTGATGAACTGCTGTTTCTTTCTGCCATTAAACTGCAAAGAAAATATCCCTAAACCCAAAGTGATTTTTTGTAAAATAGCTTTTGTTTCATTCAGCCATCAATCCTTGAGATCAACTGCCAGTTTTTCCTTTGACTGATCGATTAGACCTATCCTTGTTTGCATTATAGCAGAATAGGCAACAACAAATTTCCGCATAAAACCCGCTCAGCTGTTTTTTTATGCAACCATCAGCACTCTTAATTGCAAAGCACTTTGTAATTTGGTACATCTGTGTTTTGTTTCTGTTAAGTTCTTAATAAGTAGATGCAGAGTCATTTTCTGTCCACCCAGTTGGCTTCATTTGCACATGTTGCACTGATGCTGGATTACATTTAGCAAGTCCCCCTCTGAGCGCTGTGGACTTGGCAAGGCCTATCTAGGAGCTTGTTGTACTCTTGGCAAAGCCTGACTGCCCGTTGGCACGAGGCAATTCGAAGCCCCAGAGGAGACAGATCAGCAGAGGCTGTGTTTGATAAGGAGTTATGCTTTCCATAGACTCAACTATGGCTTACAAATACTGTACAAATGACAAAAAAAAAAAGAAGTCTGGCAGAATCAGTAGGGCAAAAGGAGATGATACACTGGGAGGGAAGATTATAAGTAGCCTTGGGAAGACACTTGTAAGTTTTATGTTTCAGTGGTGCTTTTCTGCAACTAACACATAACTAGTTAGCCACTGGTAGACAGAGATGTTTAAAATCTTTCTTTGCAGTATACACTTCTTTTTTAGCTTTAAAAAGTAATGAAGGCCTTATCAGAATGTAGACTTTGGTCTCAGTTTGTTTAAATTAATTCTTGCCCTTCATAATCTAAGCGCTAAGCTTCTGGATGTTTTTAGAAAAGCAGAAAACCCAAGAGCTCAGAGCCTTGGCACTGTAATCCTGCATGTCTTTTTTCCAAACAGTAAGGTAGCAAGATTGGCTTGGTTGTTACCATGAGTAATGGCTGATTTTGTAGTGGCTTGCCTTGAGCTTCCTGTGCTTTGCCCTTGAACCAAGCCTCTGAGCAAGCAGAAAATCCCTGTAATTGCATTAGTGTTGTCTGTGTGTTGATGCCACACCCACTCCCTGTGGACCTACTTTTAAGCTTAATTTATTGCCTTGATATGTCAGGATTTATTTTCATCCTGTTGCACAGACATACACTGTACGTTATCAGATGACAGAGACCCACAGTGCTGCCCTTTCTCTCTTATTGAAGTATCAGGTTGAACAATAAAGCCAGCAATGTGGTCACTGGGAGCCTAGTTTGTCATTGTATAGCCTCCTTCCTTCCTGAGGGCACTTGCCCAAGCCAACCAATAAAAGGTATTCAGTACCATTGTTATTATCCTCGGTGGAGGCTGGCACTGCTTTAGGTGCTACCACTGCAAGGCTGATTGCTTTAGTGAATGGAGGAGACTGACAGACATGAATAGAGGCTGTCAGCTAAGTGAGACCATTAAACAAAAAGCTCCAGGTTTGGTTTTTAATGAAATAACCCCCATCTTCATATGCCTGTCTGTACCCTCGGTCTTTCTGTTGTTGTGGTCAATATAAAAAGAAGGAAGCAGTAGTTCAAAATTCTCTGACATGTTAGATCTGATCGGTAAGCCTGCTGCTGTTTTGTGAGGTCCTGCGCTGTTATTTGTCCAGACTCACTGTCATGGATTGCTTTCTCTTTACAGAATTATATTCTGGCTTCTTATTGATCCCTCCAATGACCACAGGTGTTCTCTGCTGTTTGCGTTTATTATTGCAGACTTTGACACAACCTCTCCAACAACAACCTCCCCTCCCCTCCACACACACACACACACACACACACACACGCACACACACACACACACACACACACACACACACACACAGACACACACACACACACACACACACACACACACACACACGCACACACACACACACACACACACACACACACACACACATACACACAACGAATGCCACTCCGTCCCATCCCTCACATTTGCCAACACAGTGCAGCAGCACCACAGAGACTTTGACAGAATAAACTGTGCAAACTTTATTGTGGCTTTTTCAGAATGAACACCTGTGTGTGTCACATTGGAGGGTGGTTCAGTGGCCTTGAATTCACCTGGCTGGTTTGTTTATCGTGTGCAGCAGCTGCTCCGTTTTACTTTCAGAACGCTGTTGCTCAAGCTGTTGGAGAACCTTTGCAATCTTAAGAGGATTAATGAAAAACAAAGAGCTGTGCTGGCAAATAATTTGTATGAGTTCAAGTTTCTGAGAACATTTCTACAGCCTTACAAATTTGCTGAACATCCAGTAGAGAAAGATTTTCTCTTCATAAATAAAAACCTCACCTGCGATGAGAGGTGTCTCAAAATATGTATTCAGTACAAAATATCCTTTATCTGAAGCATATCCTGTTCGTTTCAAAGCTCAAAATGATAAGAACAAATCGCTCCACCTGCACCTTTTTTAAGTATGGCAGTTATTCATCTGAATATGATTATATTTATATGTATTCAAGGAAGGATTTTGGCCGATATAACAGGTAATTCATTGACTATTAGCTAATATATAGGTAGAATGTAAGGATGCACCTAAACATTTTTAATAATGTGTAATAAACTACTATTATTATTATTATGTAATGTGCTGATTATTATCTTGATCACTTCAGTCACAGCTCATTAATCAAACACAAAAAAAAACAAAAAAACCCTAAAAACGCAAAATACTGGACAGGCTTGTCTCACAATGGTAAAAGTGCAAAGAAAATGCTCGTTCTACTGTAAAATTACTTCCCTCATCCAAGACACCTTCCATTCACCAAGTTTCTTGAAAATCAGTGCACTAGTTTTTGTAATCCTGCTAGCAGACAATAAAAGTTAATGTAACAACATGGTGGAGGATTTTTCTCAAGACATTCTATGAAAGATGCAATTTTGAACACCTGAGGTAACAAAAACATTCAGAAACATTCCGTTTTAAAAAGATAGTACTGATTAATGGAACTTTCCACCAAATTTTACACACACATTTTGCACACTTTCCCTAAAGAAAATAATGTACTGCAGAAAAACTGTTGTAAGCCTTAAATAATTATTTTATAAATGCATAATACTGTATATAAGTGTAACTATTAAACACAGGAGTATGCCTGTTATTTTCTTTCTCCACTTGTCTTATTATTTGACTGGTCAGATCTGATCTTTTTATTTCATTATCCTGTTTTAGTATTTTTCTTATGGTTTCATCTCTTTGTTTTCTTTTGTTACATAAGGACTGTATTGAAATAAAACTATTTTAAAAAATCACACACACACACAAAATAACCTTGACATTTAGAAGGCTTCGTTTATCATGAAGGGGTTTCTTAGTCATCATGCCTTTCAGGGGCTGAGCTCCAAACAGGACAAATTCCTTTTATATCTGAGCCACTTTGCAATTCAGGTTGCATTGCTGCTTTCTGTCTTTGGCAGCCTTGAGGAGAAGTTTTTTGTAAGACACATTTCTTTAACAAATAACACCTGAGGAAGAGCTCTGCAGAGGCCAAACGTCTGTTTAGTCAAGTGGAGAAGAAAATAGGCGATGCTGTTAGTTTTCTGTCAAACACATGATGTACTGCATCTGTCTTTTTTCTGATTCTCTGAGGTCTGTGTAGTTTTCGCTGGTGATATACAGTACATACTCAAATTTCTCTGTGTGAGCAGTCATGCTGTGTGTAATCACTACCAATGAAATGGGCTCTATTACAGAGTTATGGGGGATACCATTGAGTTTCAGGGGAAATATCAGTTGCTAAATGTCAGTAATCCTTCGCTGGCATTTGGCAAATTGAAATGGATTTTCTCTGGTTGATGTTTTTCTCAGCAGATTCCCCCTTGCTTATGCCCTTCAAAAACAAAGAGACAGAGAAAATAGTTGCTGTGCTGCTGTAAAAGAGTTTCAGCTATAACTGGTAATATGTAATCTGCTCTATTGCATATGTGCCTGATGATGGTCTTTTTTCTTTGCTCTCTTGCAAACAGGATGTCTGACTTGTGGCTTGAAGTCAGGACATCTGTGGTAGATGGTGAACAGCTGATTTGTTGCTATACAGTAGCTTTGTCCTTGGCCGACTGTGAGGTCTCCTCTGCCCATCGGCCATCTGTGATCATAAGAGCAGCACTTAAAAACTCCAGTACTACAGCAGGAAAATGTCTCTTGTCACAAGTGAATGGCAGAAACCATTTTCTATGATTGGCTCAAAGCCATTAGACATTCAGACTTGATGTTTCCTCTAAATATAGTCCTTGATGAAAGATATTATGGATATTATAGAATGGGGGGACATTTAGCTCATTGACCAGATTAAGTCCCTGCTCACCCATTAAGAGAAAGCAGGTGGTCTGGTATGGATCTACTGCGTCTTTATTGCCACCATATCCACATGCTACATTTATTTATTCAGGTATTTAGTAAGTCATTTGTGTGTAATTCATACATTCAATTATGTCTGAAAAGAAAATAACAAATGGACATTCCATCCTGTTAAATTTTAGGGACTTCTCGAGAAACAGCACTGTGACAGTGAAACCGTAAGCTATTCCGTCATGATCAAATTGCAGAATTAGATAAATGACTGAGACGGAATGAAGACTGTCTTTCTTTTGGGGTCAGACACTTACATGGAAAAAGATACCGTCAGCTTAACTTGACTATCTTTGAGGAAAAGAGTTCTGTTTAGTTTTTCTGGTAGCTCAGATTTGCTTTCAAAATAATTGTTTGCAGAGGTCCCAAACATGCACCTCTTTACAGCCCCATACAGACAGCATAAATCACATAAAATAACCACAGCATTTAATCTGTGATAATACCACTGTGTGATAATTAGCTGGGATTTATATGCAGGTATGAGAATAGTATCCACAGTTATGTTTTCATAAGCATATAATCGCCTTTAAAGTGTACCTGTACTGGTCATGCTTACAACATGAATTCTGATTTGTGTATTACTTATAAGCAAGAGAGGCACAAATTAAAAAAAAAAAAAAAAAAGCCATAAATGCACCACACTGAGGGCAGAACCTATGTGGATCAGCCATTGCTAGCCAGAAGTAGGTTTGAAAATTCATCTTTTATTATTGTCTATGTATCATCAGCGCGCCCCGCGC
>JAPQRP010000011.1:28120039-28132112 GCA_037367295.1 Apogon hyalosoma | reverse complement strand
CTGGTGTTGGAATCGAACCCAGGACCTTCTTGCTGTGAGGCACGAGTGCTACCCACTGCACCACCGTGCCGCCCTGACTCTAAACAGTGAAGCTCATAATGAGGAGTTTCTGTTAGGACAGGGGTGTCAAATATACAGCCCGCAGGCCAAAAGCAGTGCCAATCCAGCCCGCGGGAGGAATTTGCAAGTACAAAAATCACACTGAAGATATTAACAATCAAGGATGTTGAACTCATTTTAGTGCATGTTCCACATACAGACAAATGTGAAGTGTTTGAAGGTTTTATTTTCATTTTATTGTTTTTATTTAGTAGTGGTTTATTGTTCTTATTTTTTGTTGTTTTTAATAGTATGGCTTTTTATTGTAATTTTTTATGTCTTTTAATCTATTCTATATTTTATTATTTTATCTTGGTTTTAATTATTCCTCTGTACAGCACTTTGGTCCACTGTGGTTGTTTTAAAGTACTTTACAAATAAAGTTGGACTGGATTGGAATGCGGTCTAAACTTATTACTGGAAGGTCTCAGAGTGTCTCTGTGTGTATATCTGCACACTTCTGAGAAATTGAGACATTTTTAACTGGCCAATTTGGTACCTACAGTTGAGAAATAGTCCCATCTCCACATTAAATATCTTGGCAAGTTGATAGGACCAATATTTTGGGATATAGTAGTCATTTTGGAATACAATAGCCTTACAATCACGTTGCTAAGCCCACAACGGTTGAAGGAAAGTGCAGTACCAAGCTGAATGCCAGGAAATAAAGGACGCATTTACTAGCTTCAGTCAATGACGGCTGACAGAAAGCGCAGTACCATGCTGTATGGCGGGAAATGTTGATCAGAAGCACAGTACCACACTGCATGAGGGGAAATGAAGTGAAAAACAGGAACGATGCATTTACTACCTTCAGTCCCCAGATATCGGTATTAATATGACCCGTGGTTCCCGATGGGTCAACACGCTAGTAATAGTATAATTAACCTATATTAAACCATAAATAATGACTCCTAATTTTCTTCTTGGTTCAGTGTGAAAAAAATAATATTACATTATGCTTATAAATAATGACAACTCCAAATTTTTCTCATTATTTTACATTATGAAAATATTTAGATTGACAAACTATCCTTTCAGCCAGCAAAAGATTGTACAATATTCTAACATTAGCAGCAAAAAAAAATTCTTGTGCAGTGGGTCAGTGACAAGATTCCTTCTGTTTGTGGTTGGTATAAAATAATTTCTGAACTGATCCCCCTAGAATATCTTACTAATATCATACATAACAGTGTAGATCAGTTCTACAGAGTATGGCACCCATTTCTGGACTATATTGGACTGAACCTCTCTTCTACACTATTAAAAGGACTGTTGTGCACTTAAATAATACTCATAAATTTCACTCCCGTAGACTGTAAGTCTGACCTACCACCTTCTGTATTAAGCTATGTTTTTGTTTTTTCTTTTTTTTATTTCTCATGTAAGAGCTATCATGTATGTTTTGTTTGGTGTCTAGTTTTTTGAAGACACTGTTCTGTTGAATGAAAAACAAAAAACAACAAAAAAATTGCAATAAAAACAATGGGAAAAAAACTATCTTTTAACAATAAAATATGAATAACCTAAACAAATATGAACAACTTAAAAATATCTATAGAAAAGTAAGTGCAATTTTAACAATACTATGCCTGTTCCTAAATATTTTGTGCCTTTGTAGTTCTGATCCATAATGCACATAAATAATGAAGCATAATATTGTTAAAATTGCACCTGTTTTGCTCAAGATTTTTTTTTAGGATATTCACATATTTTTTGTAGTTTGCAAATGTAAATAATTTCCTAATTTAATGTTATTTGCACAAAAACAAAGAGAAAAATTTTTAGTTGTCATTATCAGCTATTATCTTATTATTTTACTGGTCCAGCCCACTTGAGATCAAATTGGGCTGAATGTGGAACCTGAAAAAACAGAAAATGAGTTTGACATCCCTGTTTTAGGACACAAACGGTTTCATCTTTTCCGTTTTGTTGTGGATTTTTACAGTCCTGATATTTAGCATATGGATGAGTAAAGTACAGTTTATCTTTGCTTTAAAGCCCTCTAAGTTTTTTTTTTAATCAGAAGCCTATTAAATCATTAGTAACTGATCTGTCTACTACATGATAAAAAATAAATTCATATTTTCATCTGGGATTTGCAGACTCTGTAAAAACTCTAAAAAAAAAAAAAAGGCTTCCCCAAGATCGCATGTCAACTTCACACTCAAGAAGGAAAACAGATAAAAGGAGAGAATGGCACAGAGGGGAATCTGAGTAGAGATTTGATAACACTTTGAATATAAACTGGAGCCTCAGACTCATTCAACATCCTGCCGGTGCCCTGCACTTTCTCTAGAACTGCGGCAGGGCACTTTTTTATCAGCCTGGCTTTTGCTGTAACACAATCACATGGGACAACGGGGGACTCAGAGAAGTGCCATTCATCCCTGGAACACTCAAAAACTGGGACACACTGCATTCCCACTCGCTGCTACAACACCTCTCAACACGCACAAGTGACTTGGGTTATGTGTTTGCATGTGCATGTATTAATTAATGTGAACACTCCCTTGCATGTGTGTGTACTCGTGAGAACCTGTCACAAAAAAATGCACTCGCTTCACTGGCCTTGTCCAGTAACAGCAGCATCACCATCTTTGATGAGACGTGAAGGAGAACTCTTCCTGAACAGTTACATTGGAGGACAACAGTGGCAGCTTTTCCCAGCTCAGGCGCAAGTTCTTCACACTTGAACTCACTCCAATTAAAACACAAGCTAACAAAGGGGAGCCATGAATGGCAGATCTCTCTCTGCAGACCTCTCACCAGTTACAAAGATGACTCACACAACTCTCAGTCTCACTTTCTGTATCATGCACTCAAATGCATCATCAGCTGCTCAGAGTGCACACTTGAGTTTTATACAGAATTAAAAGGGACAAAACATTCCTCCCATTCAATGTCTCCAGTGTTTACAACACAAACTTACTGCTCTGTGAGATTGATTGAAAAAAGTCAATAGAAATATTTTAATCCTGTCCTGATGCTGGAAATGCATTACATTTTTTGACCATTCATGTAGTTTTCTCCTCTCCTCTCCTCTCCTCTCCTGTCCTCTCCTCTCCTTTTTTTTTAATTTTTTTTATTTTACTTGAACTGAATTTCTCAAGGCCCTGTAATTTCAATACATTTTTGTTAAAATAATAAAAAAAAAAATCACCAAACCATCTTAAGTATAAACCCACTGGCTTTTTATCGATGCAATTATTTGGCTTTACTTCCCACTGTTTGAGATTTGCTGTGTTTGGTTTTCAGTTCGGTGATTAACCATGATGTCACACAATCAATGGGCGCTTTATTGGAACTTTATGCATGTGATAAAATACATAGGCTATAATACAATCCCTTAATAGGTACATGCACACAAGGTTAATTAGCCTACATGACAGACTGTTAGCTTAGTGACTATGCAGAGGAATTTACATGCAGTGAGTGTGAGGCTGAAGGAAATCGTTCATTTGGGGATTTTGTTGCGTCTTCAACTTCTGAATAAAAGCATTGTGAAACTCAAGGTTGCACAAAGGTTTTTATAATTTGGGTGAGTTATCACCTAAAAATTATAGAAATTACAAAGAGTTACATAGCAAATCAGCTGACCTGACAAAACACCTATCAGAGTCACTATGAAGTTCATGTTAGATCAATGAGCTTGTCTTCTCTGTCCTTCTCAATTAATGCAACACTTCTCCATAATTATATCTGATAGTTTCTCTTCACCTTGTTGGGATGCAGGTGACAGGAAACAGTAAATACCAATAGAGACTAACAATCAAACTAGCTGCAAACACGCTTGAGTCATTTTCTGTACATTGGTGGTTTAATTAAAAAAGAATATAGTTTTAAAAATATAGGCTAGCTCAGACAATTTATGATTCACATCTGAGCAGCTCTGCACTTGGATCCCACTCTGCACATTGTTTGAAGCAGTGGTTTCTATTCTGGATGACTAATAATTTGTTAAATCTAGCATAAACCCCAACCATCACCTGCTATGAACAGACAATACAAATGCAGGTCTTCCATGGTATGTGCAGGTACAGTACAGGGTGGTGGATACTCAGATGGTTGCAATCTTCAGCTTCACCATTAGACATCCCCAAGTATTACACGGCATTTTTAAGCAAATCAGCATTTTTCTTGTTTTATGTCAACTGTAAAATTAACTTCTTTCAATCTTGGACTGTCTTTGAATGTATGCAGAATGAAGGCACAATGCAAGGAACTGAAATGTAATACACAACGATATGATATTTTACAGGTGAAATTAAAACTCATCAAAAATGAAAATAACTGTTCACTAAAGCTATATACAGTTACATTTTTGTGGTGATGATCTAACATACACTTTCAAAGTAGTCATTTAAATTCTCATCAAATTAACAGTTCATTCCTTCTTTCAGCACTGACACTTTTTGAGTTTGATAAAAACTTAAATTAAAACAAAAAATGACATGGGACGTCAAGGAAAACCTACAGCAGTTTGTTAAAAAGAAATAAACGACTGTTAAAAGAAATATAGCATCACCAACATTGTAAAAATCAGTAAATTTTAAGAATAAACTGAGACAAGGATAACACGAGACAACAGCTGTTTGTTACCTTTTTGTTTGAAATTCTGCATGTCTCCCAATTAATGTTATTATCAGTTTCTGTTTCTTTACAAACCACTCTGTTGTATCAATGGGCAGTTTTAATGTGTTTTGCCAACAATTTCATATCCTGAACACACTAAACTGGATGTTTTTCTAAACAGGTATATTCCTCCTCTGTTTTTTTTTTTTTGTTTTTTTTTTGCTTGTTTGTTTTGTTTTGTTTTTTATTCTACCCACATGATATTTGTTTCACAAAATTTAGAAAATGAAATTATTACAAACTGGTGCAAATACAACATCAGACAATACTGGACACAACAGACACACAGGCTTTGGTCTGTCTTAACAAGTTAAAATTGCTTAACCTTCAGGTTATCAAGGTGGATTTTTTTTATATTACACCAGTGGTGGGCTGTCAGGGCCAGCAAGGCGTTCTCTCCTGGCCTAAACATCATCAGAAACACTGACCTATGTTTCCCACTGAAATTTAAATTTTTGTTCCATGAAATTGTATTATTTTCAATAGACTATTCTCTTCATTTCTTAGCGTTTCTCATGGCTACACTGCTTCCAGCATATGTATATGGCTGTAAGATATTTTGTCCAATCAGATATCAGTCTCTATGTGTTGCCAGTTGCCAGTAATCTGCCTGGGCCTTCAGAAGCAGTAGTGCTTGCCCATGTAACTTAAACTGTATAGCTTCGGGACTGTTTCTTTAACCCATCAGATTTCAATTTTGCCTCACAGGGCCAGCTAGCTGGACCACAATGTCGTCAGCATTTATCCTTCCTCTGATTGGATGGTAAGAGCAAAACTAATATTTGATAAAGCTTTTGCAATATATATTTTTTATTCATACCAATAAAGCTCATTTCATTGAATTGAACTATTTATACATTTGAGGTAGAATTTTTTTTTACACCCACATTAGTATATTCACATCATAGAACTTTCTGAACTTAATTGATATGATCCAATGTTTATAAAATGCATGCCTTCTTGTCTACAACCTGTTTACACCCTGCCGGTATCATAACAATAAATAATAGAAACGTACACATGCACTACTCTTTTGCTTGTCTTCACTCAGCAGAGGCATCTTTGTCGTTCTGTCAACAGAACAAAAGTATTGGAAAGGCAGCTGATCTTATGGTCCTTTTTTATCTCACAGTCACAACATAATTTCTACAATAGTCTAGGTCAAAACTCAAAGTCAGCTATACTGTCAGTTTTGCCTTATGCCCACCGCATACAGAAAACTGAACTTACAAAAACTCTAAGGCGCCACGATGTAACAATGAAGATAGTAGATAGATAAATAAATAAATAAATAATAGAATATAGCTATAAACATAAAATATGAACAGCAGGAGGTTGAGGAGACAGTAAAAAGGCAATAATGCGCAACAGTAAAGTGACGGGTGAGTTATTGAGTTTAAGTGACATGCAAACTACTACAGTTCAATGTCCTCCTCCAACAGATGAAAGGGAGAAAGAAAAATATCAGTTTTGCAAAATATCTGCATTAGTATGGATGGGGTATCTATTAATAGCTCTGTGAAGATGCCTGCCTATATTTAAGCTGGGGTTTTTTTTGTTTTTTTTTACTGAACTCACATAATGAAAATATGACCAATGGCCCTGTATCTCATCGTCATGTTCTATCAAGAAGCAATAATAAGTTTAACTTGATGCAGGAGATCAATCTCCCAATAGAAATGAGTGGTACTTTAACTGGAGGATAACACAACAAATTAAACAAAAGTTCACATATGACTTCCTATCAGTGCTCAATAGTAACTATATTGATATCTCTAACCATTTCCATGTTATAAGCCATCGTAATATGGCCCATTATAAGTAAAGGCAAAATTTTAATATTTCAAAAATTGGTCAAAAATTCAAAAATCTAAATTTGTCAAAACTGTTAACCAAATTTATAGACATTGTCCCAAGGAAGCTACAGTTAAAAATTTAAATGAATCTGACCAGTAGTTTGAGAGAAGAAGATTATTAAAATCTAGACAGTGATTACTTTGGGTTTGACCCTTCAAGTTCACTCAAGGTCAAAGGTCATCGACCCAAATGAAAGTCCATTTTTCACTTCCTATCAGTGCGCAGTAGTAACTCTGTTGATATCTGTAACCATTTTCATGTTATAATTCATCAAAATACGGCCCAATATAAGGCAATTTTTTTATATTTAAAAAATTCGGCAAAAATTCTAAAATCAAAATATCTCAAACCTGTGAACACACTTTGTAGACATTGTCCCAATGAAGCTACATATAAAATATGAAATTAATCCAACCAGTAGTTTTGTCAGAGAATATGTTTGAAGAAATTGCTAACAAAGATAAAGATGATGATGACGGCAGCAACAACGACGATGATGCTGGACACAGCACCTTCACAATAGCTCATGGTCTATCGGCTGGTGAGTCAAAAATAAGCATCATTCAGTTCATTTACTCCTTTCTATATGTAGTTTACACGTCCTACAATAATTTGTAATTCACACTATATAATTTTTTTGTGTTTGATATAAATATGAAATCTCCAATACAGTGTCAAATCTAGTGTGAAATTAACTACTGTCTCAGATAACAAAACAGCCAGAGAGCAGACATAGATTTGACAATAAAGTTTGTGGAGTAACAGATGAGTTTTGTGACAGCAGCTCTGATTCTTCACTGTGGGTGTGACAGGATTGACAGCAACCAAAGCAGCTTTAAATCAATTACCTCTGACACAACAAAACAAGCATAAAACCGAGGAAAAAGCTCTCTATTCACAGTAACATGCTGCCTCATTCTGAGAAAACTGTGCTCATAAATGGACAAGAAAGGAACACAGATGATCCTATTTTTACCAAAACCTTCTCAACTACAAATTCACTTTTTACTATAAATCAGAGCAGGATTACAGCTCAGTATTTGCATTACTGAAGTTTCACTTAAATCATAAATATTATGATATGGTTTATCATGTCCATATTTATTATTTTACATATCCTGAATCTGCACAAGCTGCTGAGCAATTTACTTAAATACAATTAACACTTTTACAGCTATATATCTCTTTTGACACATATGAGAGGGAAAAGCAGAACATGATCATGCTGATGAGATGGAATGAGAAAAAATATTGAGCAGTTTAAACCAAAAAATGCTAATTTAAACAAAAATGTGGATTCATTCTGAGCTGACTGATTCACTGACTAATGATATCAGCTGTAGTGTAAGTTTTTCTTTATCAACACAGAACTTGTCTTTAATAAAATACAATGTGTCCTATATGAATACTATATTGTGCTATACATTATCTCCTAAATATCTATATATATTTTATAAATATTATTTTAAATTAAGAAGTATTAAATTCAAGAGCAAGTAAACAAGACCAGGAAATAAATGCAAGTTTTACTTGAAATGTTTTGGGCCATTAATCAATTGTTGTGTATTGTTTGAAACCAACTCTATATCAATGAAATATCCCAGTCTTACTTTTACATTTCCTCTTATGTCATGATAAAGCTACCACCAGGTGCAGAATGTTAAATGCAGAAGGTATACAAAAAGCATACAAAAGGGAGCTTAAAGTACACATTTATTATAATGTGGCTGTATTTACAATGTGTGAGAGTGTGTGTGCGTGTGTGTGTGTGTGTGTGTGTGTGTGTGTGCGTGTGTGTGCGTGTGTGTGTGCCTGCGTGCGTGCGTTCGTGCGTGTGTTGGGGATTGGTTGTGGCATGATGTGAGTAGTAGCTACACGTGTGTGAAAGACAAACACACACAATCCTCCAACAATATAGTCTATTAACAAAACATTTGCTCTGAAAACATTTTCGATCAACAGGCATCGTTTTATGATTCAAGTTTCTCAGTGGTGTAGTTTTTAAATCACTGTGCACTTCATGCCTTTGCTGAATAAGAAGCTATTTTCTTATGTTCCTGCTGATTCTAGTAAACTGTAATAAACTTTTTCTTCTCCCATTGCATTAGCATGAATCACGTGATCAGTCGAAAAAACAAAGAAAAAAAAGAAAAGACAGAAAAAAAGTGTGTTTATCTGTCAAATATGACAACTACACATCCAGGTCTTGCAGTGTTACTCACATAAAGCAGGAGAGAGGAGCAGTGAGAGTGAGTAAGGGATGAACTTCTACTTAACTTTGTCCTAATCTGGCTCTTACAGGCGTCTGGGTCTATTTAAACCCCACACATCATGTGAGCACCTGAACGTCTCATAGAGGATGTCGTCCTCACAGCAGGCTGGCCTCCTTCCCGCTGCCTCTTCACCAGGAGTAAACACAAACATGGACAGAATACAAAATACTAACACGAGGGCCTGATGTCTCGTCTCAAAATCACAGATTCACCCCAAACCGAAACCAAAAACAGGTTTATTTAGTACCAATGAGCATCAGCATCAGCGCCACATGTAAGCTCACATCTGTTTAAATACACACTGACGTAAAGCCGACACCGTCGTAAGCTTTTAACCCCCTTCCCCCCTTATTTTTATTTTATTTATTTTATTTTTTTTGAGGGGGGGCAATATATGTGACAGAAAACCCCCCTCTTACCTTCCACATCCAGGCCATTCTTATTTCTACGCAGACAATGGTGGACCGCTTGTTGTCGTCTGCCCGTTCCCCGCGTCCCTCACCGAGGACATTTATTCATGTATGCGGCATGCGAAGGTACGCAGATGCGGTGCGATTATATGCGCTCCTCAGCTCCATAAATATTGGAGTGTACCGTTATTCGTCTCTTCTCGGCGTCTTTTTTTCCCATGGAGCTGCTGGGACCTGGACCGATGCTGCTCTGCTACTGGCCGGCGCAGACGCAGGGCCCCGCCCCCCGTTGGAGACACGTGACCGCCGCTGGTTTCCTGACTGCAAGCTCAGCAACTGCCAAGGAACTTTGTTTCCTTTTCTTCCCTCATTATGTCGCCAAACAGTGTCATCAGCATAAGAATATGGAGTATTTTATTTTCTTATTGTTTTCATTTGATCTAATATCATTCCTTTCATTTCCTGTCACTCCCGTAAGATTCAAGATTTGTATTTGTCTCATGCTCATGGTATAAACAGTGAAATGCAAGAACTGTCCACATAGGCAGTACAACAGAAATTAGACATCCAAAATAATATACAAAAACGTACTATTAAGAAGTGAAATCATAAATATTTAAAATATCAAATTAAAGATGATTAACCAAAACAGACTCAAAAACAAACTTCAGTTTACAATGGTTATACATGTGACTGTTGAACTGTGTTCAGAGTTAGTCACAATCTTATACAACAAAACACACGGATAAGTAAACATTGAATCCAAACAAACCAAAAGTAAACGTAAAACTATAAACAATTGTGCCTGTTCTCTTTTTGCTCTTAACATAGAATATGTAATATGTATTTAATGTTCATTCATTCATTCATTTTCTGAACTCGCTTTATCCTCACTAGGGTCACGGGGTGTATTTAATGTATTTAATAATATGTATTTAATTTTCATAAATATAGGATCATGAACTGAGCTGAACTACTCCACCCCCCATATTCTGTCCACTGTGCACCTTAAAAACAGATCATTGTGCTGCTAAATCAGTCACTTCATTTCTCTTACTAAACTGTTGCCGCTGCTCATGTTGCTGCTGTACATACACCACCACCTTAAGCTGTTGCTGATACTGTATATTGTGGAATATTGAACATATTCAGAGGTTTCATATTTATTTTAGAGGTTTGTATAGTAGTTTTTATTCTACTCTGTTGTTCTTACCTGTTTTTATAATGCTGTCTATTTCTTATCCTGCTCATTCATTCTGCAAAACTGAGACTGGGGAAACTGTTTCATTTTGATCATGCCTGGTGATCAAATGACAGTAAAGCTGAGTCTGAGTCTGACACAGGCTATAGGTGAATGTGAATATAAAGTGAAATATAGTATGTGATACATGTGTAGACTATATTCCTGCTTGGACATTTGATGAATGTCATATATTGATATACTTAGCCCAGGGCTCCAGAGTAATGACTCTTTAGCCTCTCCTCAGTGACTCTCTGGGGCTTTGTCAAACAAAATAAGCACATATGGAAAGGAACAATTTTTTTAAAACATATTTTAACATCAATATAACAAAAATATTCCTTTAACCATTTTACATTGTACTATATTTTAAATGTAGTCTCTCTATTTTCAGAGGTTCAACAGTAAGGTTCAACAGCTATGGCAAAGGAAAAAACAGCCAAAATGTTTTGCCACAACAGCTGTAGCAGGACAGAAATATGATAATGTGTTTATAGCATTTTGGAAAATGTATCTGTGGAATCTTTATTTGTCGTTCTTTTGAGAGCAATCACTGTGTATTTTTTTTTTTTTATATATAAAAATGTGCACACCACAGGTAATCCAAAAATAGAATAACCCACAGCAAACTGTTTTTATAAATATAATGACAAACTAATTATTTTAGTTGTGTTACACTATGGTGGAGGAACCCAGAGAAGAACAGCTTTTGGAGCTTTATTTACTCACCAGGCTCTTAATTCTTAAATTTAATACCAAAGAGTGAATATCAAAGTGAAGTTGGTGCACGCATACATGAACATTTCCCTACCCTTTATTGGATTTTTAAGGAAACTGCTGTGTATTAACAGATGGCAGAACAGGACACCTCAGCAGAGATAATCAGGACTGCTAGAACAGCATGCGTTATGGCCAATGTCCTGCTAAGATCCTTGGCCATCTGCAGGAAAATTATGTATTTCAGTTCTGCCATGCTTCATATGATATTTAGTGTTCATACAGTGAAAATCTGAAAAGTAGATTTCATGTTACTGTCACAGATTATCAATCATGGTAAACAATAATGATCCAGAAGACTTGTTTAAGTAGGAATACTGAGCTCAAATTATATGTCACATTTTAACTCCAGTGACTCCATTAGGTCAAAAGTGCTTACCATTCATAGAATGCATTTGCTCATCATTTCTTGTTAATGAGCAAAGTCTCATGTTTCTAGTTCATTCCAGCTCATGGCAAAGTGAGACACAGCACAAGATGACAAATGATGACAAATTATGAATTGATCTCATAGGGTTTTATCCTTTCAGGGTCTGAGGACTACAAATTCATTTGTAAATGTACCAAGTCAAAAATGAACTGTTTACACCCATTGTTTGATTGAGTGAGGCAGGAATGCCATGTTTCAGCCCAGTCATCCTGTTTATTCTCTAAAGCATACATGTGTACTTGTCAATTCTACAACTTGTGTCACTCTAAGCACCTATGCAGCAAGCACTTTCAGCTACAAACAAGCCACAGATATATGTATTTTTATATATATATATATATATATATATATA
>JAPQRP010000011.1:28090061-28101061 GCA_037367295.1 Apogon hyalosoma | reverse complement strand
CCAAGGTTGGAATCGAACCCAGGACCTTCTTGCTGTGAGGCACGAGTGCTAACCACTGCACCACCGTGCCGCCCGACGGAAGTCATATGCACCTTTAATATGGGTCAGACCAACCAATTTGCTTGAGATCAAATAGGGCTGTATGTGGCCCCTGAACTAAAATGATTGTTAATATCTTCAGAGTTATTTTTGCATTTCAAAAATTCTTTCCATGAGCCCTTTAGCAAGCCAGTTTTGACCCAAGGGTATATGTTTGATACCCCTGGTTTAGTTGATAACAGTAATGTGAAAGTCATGAAACACCTAAACACAGTGACAGCCTGAGTTAATTAGCAGGCTATATCTATACCAATTAATGCTATTATTAGCGAATGCTGCTAAGTAGCAGTAGTTATTGCAATTAAGTAACAGTTAACTTCACGACAGAATTCTCTGATGGTTTTGTTATTGTGACTCTTAAAACACAAGTACTGCAGAGCCACCTGTCAGAGAGAAAAAAATAAGACTTATCTGACATAAAAGTGTTCCAAGATCAAGTTAGTAAAGCCAAGTCAGACTCACCTGTCAATCACAGCAGCTGCTCCCTCAATTATGCATAACTTTCAGGCTTGAAATGTCACCAAAAGTATCAAAAGTTAAAATATCAAAATTCAGCCACATACAGATGTAATAGAAGGGGACATGAACAATGGAGACCAAAAGCATTTTTAGTACCAGGCTACAATCATGCTTATTTCTGCTGTAAATTTGGAGCTAGCCCCTTAATGGACATTTGTGTTACTGCACATTTGGACTCTTTGGCATTGGCTTTGCTTTACAACCACAGAGGTTCCCACACCACATGATAGAGTGAAATGAATTTGAGCTGTGAATTCATTTTCAGTTCAATGTCTTTATTCTTTGAAAAAGCTTATGGTCAGGCTAGTTAAAAACAGACTGAACCCCACAGTTCAGTCTAAGCTGCCCTTGGAGTAATAATGCTGGGGGAAGGACAGTGTACTGAGTCCTGTCACCTGTTCCTGGTACTATGTGCCACTTTTGTCTGTATTTATAATTTCTAATATTTAGTCTACTTAGTCTGTTCATCACTATTCACCCGGTGTCCGTTTTTCCCACTCCCCTCTAGGGGAGTGGCTACTGTTTCAATTGTAGCTGCCTGGGGCCCAATGATGATGGGATCTGAGGGGACTCATGTGTGCCCTGTCCTGACCTGTGACCTCGGACTTCCTCTCCCACCCTCACCTGTCTGGATGGACCTCCTCACCCTACTGCATCTTTACAGACTGGAACTACATCCACAAATGGACGTCCATCAGTCCTGGTGCATCTACAGTCTGTCCGTCCATGGGAGTGGATCTCTCCTTCACTGTGGTTCTCCCCAAGGTTTCTCTTTTCCAATTAGGTTTTTGGAGTTTTACCTTGCCAAGAAGGAGGGTCTAAGGATGGGGGGTGCCTGGGGACATTAATCCATTTCCTTTATCTACTGTTTATTTGACTGTTGTTTGTTTTCATATCCAACTCATTCTGTAAAGCCCTGTGAGGCAACCTTGTTGTGATACAGGGCCCTACAAATAAAACTGAACTGAACTGAATTGTCATTGTACATGTACAACAAAATTGTATGCAATCCCCTTGGTCAAAACAATACACAACAATACACTTCTCAGTGGAAAATAGAAGAGTGCATAAATAATAAATAAGACCCAGCAACGTAAAAGATTTAACAAAACTTAAGCAATGAAAAAGATAAAGTGGATGAAAGTGACGGAAATGTAAAAAATGTAGCAAGATGAAAGTTAGTCAGTTTGTGCACCATACAAGTTTAATTGTTTACTACATGTTTCTGTTAGTTCTTTACTGTGTGTTGCCATAGTTATGTCTCAGTACATTCATAGACATCTTTAACTATGACTAGCATTCCAACATTTCCACAAAGTGTACTATTTAACTCCACTCCGTTCTGATGGAGGAAGTAAAGATGGAGACGCTATTATGGTGTATTTTTGTAGATTTGGGTCAGAGGAAAAAGAAAATTGATGTTTTGTATCTTGAGCTGTAAAAATTCAGAGAAAAGGTGGAATATTGGTATGAAGCTGCCTAAAATGGATATAGTACCTCAGATGCGCACTTAAGCACAGAAACTGAGTAAAACTACTTACATACCATCAATGCTGATAGTGGTAAGATGGAAGGATGATATTAAAACAACATGGTAATGCAATAAGGAGCTATAAATGACAACATACTACAAATTGAATGGAATTACTGATCATTTTGCCAACTTGCTCCTAAAATATCATGCAGCAGAGTCTGAAAGATGTTATTGACAATCAAGATCTTTCTCTTGCATTCTTAAATCAGTCATTTGTTTTCACTTGATGATGGGGCTCTGACATTTCAGATCCCAGCTGGACTCCTATCTGTATTTTTCACACAAACCTGACAGTGTGACAGGTGTGTCAGTCAGAGGCCAGCAGAAGTGTGCCCAAAGCATCCACACCAACATCTGTCAGCTCACACACCCCAAAAAGAAAACCACTCCACAGTGACTTGAGGAACATTTAGAATTGAAAAGAAAACTAGTTTAATCTCTTCTCCAAACTTACCGAATAGCAGCAGCCCTGAGACAAATGATGTGGTGATGAACTTGGGTGAGAATCCTAACAGCAATGCTTTTGTGTTCATGTTTTTCTCATTTTTCTCGCTGCTACATCCACATATAAGACTGCCCCGGTTTAATTAAACATTTATATGAAATGATTGTCTGCTGTGGTTCGCCAGTGTTTGGCTGCAGCCCCCGTAGCCCACACTAATCCTCAGTATTTTGTGCTGCAAGATAACAAGAGGGTGACAGGATTGAGAGGAGGAAAGGGAGCGTAGGGAAAAATGAGTTGCCACTTTCCTCTCAAACAAATAAGACTGAGAGGTGAAAGCTGTGATCCGTCCATCTGTCTTTCTACCTCATCCCCTCTCACTCTCTCCTTTCTTTCCACGCTCTCTGCCTCTATCCCTCATTCAAACTTTTCTCTCCCCCACCTCCCTCCTCTCTCCCACCTTCTGTCTTCCTTCTTCATCTCTCTTCTTCTCACTAATGAGAGCCGGTGGGGTTTCTCAAAGGCCTAACAACCAGCATGTTTGTCTCCTGCCCAGACACCAGGGGCCTGCAGATTACCGCTCCCCCATTGAGTAAATAAATAGACAAATAAATACAAAAACTCACAGGGCTGCCAGTTTATTTTTCTCTCAGGTCCATGCTGCACTGACACCCAAAGCGCACATGATGAAAAATGCATGCAGCAGCAATTCAGGAGAGCACAGAAATATTAAAACAAACCACGTACTCCGATATCACGATGCAGTAATTAGTGCAGTTTATTGTTGGATTTTTTTTTTTTTTTCGCAAGTAAAGCGTCATTTTTTAACAGGCTCTACATTACAGGGGAGGTCCTTATCTTTATAATACAGTGAAAGCAGGTAGGAGACAATTACCTGCATCTAAATTACTCAGGCAAAGTGCATCAATCTTAACAAGGCCCCATTATTTTTGACTGCCACTGTTAAGAAATATCATTTCTTATATAGTGTGTGTTATGGCATTTCTGGGCTGCCTAGATGATCGCTGCAACTACTTAAATATAGATGTGAAGCATATCACTTTAAACTCATGTTTAATTTATAGAGAAGAAAAATGTGGCCTAAACACATTTTCACATACAACATTTAAAAAAAACTTGAGACATCAGACAGACAGACAGATAAGCAATACAGTCCCTTTGACCAGTCTTGATTTTTTTTTTTTCTTTTTTTTTGGTTAGGAGGTTTAGGTAGTCAGAAGAATTTTTTTTTTCGCAATTTCACAAAAAAATATGCATTTTTGCATGATTCTGTACCCTCATAATTGCAATATTTAGACTGTCAACACACAATTCCAGTTTGTGACAGACACAAAAGCTTATTTCCAGAAAATAAACACTGCCTGTTGAAGCTTTTTTTCCTTCTTTCTTTCTTCTATTAAGAGCTGTGTAAAATACCCTTGAGTGATGCAACTAAGTCATACAGTGGAGTGGAAAACTTTAGTTAATTTTTGTAAAATAAAACATCCAGTGTGTGAGATTTACAGAGAAATATTTAACTGCAGAAATTGAATATAATGTTCATAATAATGTTTTCATCAGTGTATAATCACCTGAAATTAATGTTTTTGTGTTTTGTTACCTTAAAATGAATAGAATAGAATAGAATAGAATAGAATAGAATAGAATAGGCTTTATTGCCATTACACAGGTTATACACTGAAATTGTAAAATTGCAACTGTTTACATCTGAAGAAGGCTGGATTTTCTTTACCATGAGGAAAATAAGTATATGTTGTGGATTTTAGTTTTAAGAGTGTTCATCATGTTTCTACTGTAGTTCTTCCCCTTTGCCTGTTTTTTTATTTTATGGGTTGCATCCACTATTAAGGTGCATTGTATTTTAGATGGCTAGCGATATGTGTTTACATGACAGCGATTAGCATTCTGATAGTGCTTCTGGTGGCAATAGCATTGAGCTCGTAGATGTAAGATTGAAACTTCAGTTTGTTTTTTGCACTATGCTGCCATTTAACTATTTGGAAACGTACATAGTATCAGAGCTAGTAGTTAGTATATTGGATGAGTGACTGTTGGCCTTCTTGCATTTTGTGTAATGTTGTTTTATTATAGGCAATACAAAATAAATAAACAAACCATTGAGATGTGTTCATTAGAAGTCATGGTTCTACAGGTTCTTCTTCACTGTCCTCCAGGTCAGACTCTGGCTCCTACCTATAAGGCTGAAGGCTACAGTTTGTCGTTTTTGCCATTATTAATTACAAATTCTTATAAATTATAATTTCAAAAAACATATGGTATCACTAGACCAGCATACTGTATCTTGAAAACTACAAAGATGGCTGAATGGGACAGAGCAGCACGGTCAACAACCTAGAGGGGGTGGGATGTGAAGTGGCTCATTTGCATTTAAAGGGCCAGCGCACACAACTACCTTTCCTGTGTCATTACTCAGAAACAGGGTTGAAGATGGGGTTGTGGAGTTTAGTTAATGAAGAATTCAGACCCAAGCATAGCATTTACAGATTATGTAGACCACAGGGAAACATTTTAAAATGAATAATTCCATTTAAAAAAGCAAAATATTACCCCTTTAACTTAAACTTTGAATTCGCCCTAAGGGATGAATAAAGTTATTTGAATTGAACTGAACTGAATTGAATTGAAAGCTAAGAACAGAAAAAAAAAAACAGAGGCTCTTAAGACCGACCTCCTGTTTCTTTGTGGCAACTGTAGAGAAGGATAAAAGTGTATTTATTCTATTGTAATCGGCACCTTTATAAGAAGATTTCATTAAATATCACACTGAACACTTGAACAACATCCTTTTACACTGCCTATGTGCTACTGTCATACTTCAAATACTAATGTTCCTCTCATTACACTGCCCTTTCTTACAGAAAGAGCTTTACAGGTACTTTTAAGTGCACTATAAATGCAATGCAAGACCTATTTTTTTTATTTTTTCCACATTTCAATGTCATTTTTTCCCCTGTGATTTTCGTCTCGATACTGAACCAGACTGTGCTTTAGTGCTAATTGGTTCCATGATGGTGGTTTTTTTTTTTTTTTTTTTTTTAGAGCAAGATGGAAATTACACTTTTCAGAAATACATTTTTTAAAAACATGTATTTATTGATATTTTCTTCTATTAACCAAGAGAAAAAGTTACAAAGAAACAAGGCACATAGAGAGTATATATATGTATGTAAAAATACAAAATACACACACAAAAAAGAAATAATAATAATATGACAGGAAAAAAAATAAAACAAAAACACATACTGTGTTTGGTGTCGTCTTCATCATTGTTGTCTTCGTCATCTTTGTTAGCAATTTCTTCAAACATCTTCTGCGACAAATTTACCAGTCGAATTAATTAACAAATATTTTATACTTTCTTGGGACAATGTCTACAAAGTTTATTCAGTTTTGAAAAATTTCAAGTTTAGCATTTTTTATGAATTTTTGAATATTGAAAATGTGCCTTTACTTATAATGGGCTATATTTTTGATGGCTAATAATATGGAAATGGTTAGGAATATCAATAGTTACTACTGAGCACTGATAGGAAGTCATATATGGACTTTCATTTAATGTGTTGAGTTATCCTCCAGTGAAAGTACCACCTACTTATATTGGGAGAATGATGTCCTGCATTAAGACCACAGGATTCTAACAGTGGCAGAACCTTACAACCTCATAAATTCAACTTGGTACTGATGCTTGATAGAACATGAGCTACAGGGCAATTGTTCCTAATTTTTAGATTTTGTTCCCAGATTTGTTCTGTCTTTTGTCTTTCATCTACCAACAAACCATTAACATTATTATCAGTAGTTGAGTGTTGAATTCTGGATCTTATGAGTTGTAAAAGGTAAAAAAAAAAACAAGCAAACAAACATTGGTGTTAAATGCAGAGTGAGTCTGATCCTCTTAAGATCAAACAGCTTAAGGAGTTGAAATTCAAAACATCACATGTATTTTTTAGGTATTGACATTAATCAGATGTGGTCTTTAGAACTGCACACTGAAGGCCTTTTCTGCAAACTGAAATTTCAGTTGGGTTCCTCTTTTAGCATCAAATCCTGTTTCTCCCTCCAGGCAAGGAAACGTCTAATTTCTTTAACTTTTTTTTGCTTTATTAGATTATGGCAACTTGTCTTTTGCCTGAGATTATCCAAAAAAAAGTTAGATGCTGTTTAAGCCACAATCTGCCAGCGTACGCTATATAGCACTGTAATGTTGTCCATCTCAGTATGTCCACTCTTGCATTGATTGGTTTTCATTTCTAAAACTCCTCTTTCTATCTGCACATACATGCATGAAATACAAAATCAATCTGGTTTTCATTCATTCTACAAATGCTGATTCCCAGAGTAAGGAAAACAAGGTATGGTGCCTCTTCCACCTGAAAAATTTACAGCAGCTGAAATGGTCATTTTAACATACAGGCCGTGGTCCAAAACTGGTCAGCCCAAGGGTCCAATCTGGTATGTGGGATGAATTTTTTGAATGCAAAAATGACACTGAAGAGATTAAAAATCAATGGTGTTAAAAGTTTTTAGTTCAGGTTCCACATCAGCCCAGTATGGTCTTAAGTGGATCAGACCAGTAAAATACTATTTTAATTACATATAAACAATGACAACTCCAAATCGTTCTCTTTGTTTTAGTGTAAAAAGTAAAATTCCATAAAAATGTTGACATTAACAAACTACGGTATGTTTTCACACAAAATATGAATAATCTGAATGAATATGAACAACCTGAAATGTCTTAAGAGAAGTAAGAACAATTTTAGTAATATTCTGTCTGTTACTAAATATTTTGTGTATTTGTAGATTCACTGTGATCTGCAAGTTGTAATGCACACGTGTAAATGGTGAACTGACAAATAATATTGTTAAAATTGCACCTATTTTTGTAAAGAGATTTCAGGTTGTTCATGTTATTCACAATTTTTAAGGAAACTTTGTAGACATAAACGTTTTCATAATGCAATTTTACTTTTTTCAGTTAATTAACTGGTCTGGCCCAGTTCAGATCATATTGGGCTGAATGTGGCCCCTGAACTAAAATGAGTTTGATGCCGCTGTTTTACAGGTATAAAAAACAGAACTCATGGCCAAAGTGATTGGTTCTTAAATTGCACTGAACTCTGAGCTGAATTTGATATCTGAACTTTAATACCAGTAGATAGTTTATTTGTAGTGTTAAAAGTCTATTTATAGTGGTAACGTCTCTGCTGCTCTTGGCCAAGTCACTTCTGGTAAAGATATTTTAACCTCAATGAGGATTTCCCTCAGTTGAATAAATTATATAATAATTAATAGAATTTTTATAGCATCTCAATTCACACATTTAAAATGGTAAGGATGCCATCTAGTGGTCATGCTCAAGTTATTTTCATTTCACTTGAACAGAGTGAATTTGATGCTGCCAGAGCTTTTAGTAAATCATAGTAGTTGACTTCGTATGTGGTCTGATTGTTGCAGGTCAGGTTGGCTGGAGAAAAAAAAAAGTGTTTTTTGTTACAAAAAAAGAGGACAAATATTACTGAAAAGGAGATTTTTGGCAACAGATGTTTTTTTTTTCCTTTTTGCTATGCGGGTATAAAACAAACACAAGATCCCGTGTACTTTATACCATTTTTATTTCATCATATACTGAAGAATGAAGTGTTTGTTTAACACTCTTTATGGTCTTTTAGTGCAAAAAAAAAAAAAAACATCTCAACTGTCATTTGGGGAAACATTTATTGTCAACCAAAATAAACTAATTTAAAAATAACTAGAATTACACTTCTAGCAGTGCAACAGTAAGCAGCTTTTTGGATAGGGACAGGTTTGGGGCTGTATATTGTAATAATCTTTCAAATTGAATAGATCCTTAAAATCTGTTTTCACAATCACAGAAATACAGTGGCAAGTATATTTTCACTAAACACAATAAGACCAGGTGATTATAAACAAATCACTACATTGATGACCTAAACTGGAAACAACCTGAGAAGTGATGGATTTATTCCCCTCCTGTAAGTGCATCCACGTTGATCAGTTTTAACTGTTAAATTTGGTTATGTGGATTTTTTTCTATAACCCATTAATCAAAAATAAGACTGAAATACTTTGAGATATTAGCTTCAATGTAGGGAAAACAAACCCAGAGCTTCATAACAAGTAACATGGATTTAATAAATAAATAGTGTGGATGGAACAGTGGCTAAGACATTACTTGCCTCTGGTCATCACATCCACTTTTCCTCTTCCTTGACTTCCTGCCAGAATAATTATCTGCCTGTGCTGTAAACTGAGGTTACTGTATTGCAAAATAACTGCTGTGTTTGCAGCAGGTGATGTGTGTTACATTTCCAGTTGTGAGTCCTGTTTGCACAGTTTCTACCAGTGAACAGTAAGACTGCTCTACTGTAAACAATACAGGGATTGTTTGCCCTTCATAAGCTCTCACTTTTCAGACCAACAGAAGTATATTTTATCTGAAGACGTGAGTGCATCAAAAGGCAGAACCTTCAAAAAAAAGAGAGAAGACAGAAACATGGTGCCTTTCAATAACACAATGAAACAGTTCTGCAGATTTTTCCCCTCACACAATCTTTCAATTCCACTACAAAATGTGTAAATAGTATTCCTCTATCAGTTTGGAAAAAAATGGAGATAACAGTGCTTCTTTCCTCAATTTCTGGCCATGAAACACTAAAGTCATGCTGAAATAAGCTGAGGTGGTGATAAGAGATAAGAAAAAAAATTTCAGTGAGTAATTCAAATAAGGCTAAGGAATGTCGTTTAGTGGTTTCAGGACTTCAGCTATGGTGATTACACTTCAAAATATCTCCTTCCACTTCATCATTAATATCTAAACATCAGTCCTCTAGATGCCAAACCCAGAAAACAGACTTGGTGATTCGACATGCAGAGGGAGGATTAAAACAGAAAGGCTCAGAGGAATCCTGTCTGAATTGCGCAACTCCATTTCTCTGCGATGTCTTGGTGAGTGAAACTGGAAGCTGCATTTGAAATGTTTCTAGAGACTTCAGCGAAGACAAACATGAGTGGTGGTCCTCGTCTCTGCTCACAGCGTTCAACCGTGGTAGTTGGTAAGTAGGTTTGTGTGGCTATGACAATGTGTTCTGGGGATTTGTGTTGTGTTGTGTGTGAGGGGGCTAACTCAAGAGGTCCGGCTGCAGGCCAACCCTCTGCAGGACGTCCTCAGGCATACACAGCACAGGGTTCACTGGCTTGATCTGCTCATCACCGAGGAGGGAGAGACCTGCAATCCCGAACAGAGTGTGGAAGGGGTCCACCTGCATAGAACCGTAGGGTTTAGGAGAGGCAAAGAGAATAGAGTTTACAAGAGAAAATGGAATATGGAGTTATGGAAAACAAACATCATTTCATGGTGGAAAGACAACGCAAAAACATAAGCCCATATCTAATCAGCCAGATCAAAAACTGACAAATATGCATGAAGTGTTCTGTCTTCATTTTTTTTTTTTTTTTTTTACATGAAGCAGACCAAATATGAGATGAGAGTATTTGTTGTAACTTTCTGAACAATTCTACGAGTAAATAACAAAAATGGAAAAAAAAAAAAAAACAAAATCATCGGCCCTATATCTCAACTGCACGATCTATTAAGAATCTATACTAAGTGGAATTTGCAAGGTTGTCAGGTTCTGCCACTATGTTAGTCATGCGGTCTTGATGCAGGAGATCAGTCTCCCACTAGAAAACCCAATAGAAGTGGATGGTCCTTTCACTGGATGATAACTCAACAAATGAAATTAAAGTCCATATACAACTTCCTATCAGTGCTGAATAGTAACTATACTGATATCTCTATTTCCATGTTGGCCATCAAAATATAACCCATTATAAGTAATAGCAAATTTTTAATATTTCAAAAACTGGTCAAAAAATCTAAATTTTTCAAAATTGTGAACAAACTTTGTAGAGATTGTCCCAAGGACGTTACATTCCCAAAGTTTGAAATGAATCCGACCAGTAGTTTCTGAGAAGAAAATTGTTTAAATTGTAGACATTAGGGACCCTGAATTTGACTTCAAAGTCACTCAAGGTCAAAGGTCATGGACCCAAATACTATATTGATATTGCTAACCATTTCCATGTTATAAGCCATCAAAATATGGCCCATTGTAAGTAAAGGCAAATGCTTAATATTTAAAATCACAATCTCTCAAAACTGTGAACAGACATTGCAGACTTTGTCCCAAGGAAGTTACATAATTTTTTTAAATTAATCTGACCAGTAGTTTCATCAGAGAAGATATCGAGAGAAAAAACTGCTAACAAGTGGTGCCAGGCACAACAAACCCCGCCCCTTGCAAATGTTTTAGCTCTTAATGGACATCTCCCTCTCAAAAC
>JAPQRP010000011.1:28028644-28055207 GCA_037367295.1 Apogon hyalosoma | reverse complement strand
CACACACACACACACACACACACACACACACACACACACACACACACACACACACACACACACACACAAAGCCCATATATAATAAGGCAAAACATTTACAGACCAACAGCCTTGATTCCAGAGATTTAGTCACAGGAGTCAGTGATTGTAGATGGAGCTCAGACTGAAGCTTGTTCCAGGCATCACAAGCTGGTAGATTACTTTTCTAATTCAGTCTTTATCTTTGGAACAAACAGTTTCAAAGTGTTCATTTGGAGATTGTAACTTCCATGATTCCAGGTTAAGTGAACATAAATAAGAAGGAAGTCTCCCCAAAATTACTTTGTAAATTAAGATATACCAGTGACTGAGCCGACAAGCAGATAATGATGACCAGTTTACTTTTCTGTAGAAAATGATGAGTGAAAGACGCACAGTTTGTAATGAAGCTCTGAACCCCGTGGTAAATACTCTCCACAAGGTGAAGAGAATGGGCATGTGTCTCCAGTCCACCAGTTTCTGTTTTACATTAACCCACAAATACCCAAACAGCTACTGGAAACCAAAACCATCTATTGATCTAAAATGTTTAGCATTTCTCAACCACCAGTCATATCAGTATGTGTAAATCATTGGTGTAAAATGCAGTTTGTCATCTTTTCATGGTCATCAGAAATGACCCATATGGATGTTCAGAGGTTCTGTTGTCAATGTGGAAACAAGGTCATCATTTAGGGCGCTTTCACACCGCTAGTTCGATAATTTGGTCCGCACCAGGCAATATAATTATTATTATGTAGGATAGAGACTCCAGTATGGTCCGCTTTCACACCTGCAAACGAACCATAATTGGTCCGATTGACGTTTCATCAATGTTTATCCTCCGGTAGAAATAAGCGCCAGTTTAGACTCACTATGGAGTGACATGTCCGCACAATGGTACTTGCTCTGATCTTTGTATATTACATTCTGTGTATTGGCCATTTTTGGCAAAATATCCAATTGGAGAATGAGTCGCGACTGCGTCTGGAGAACAACCTGCTGATGCACTCGAGTCACTGAAGGCTTATGGCGCATCATTTCAGGCAGAGACAACGCACTATTTTCATGAATGTGGTCATGCAGACCTGACCTGACCCATGATGCATACTGAATAGTTCATTTGGACCTACTGTCAATGGTTTGGACCCGAGTTCGCATTCTCACCAGAGGGACCGCACCAGAGTTTGGCATTTGGTGCGGAGTCAGAGATCACCTCTTTTTGGAGATCTCGGTCCGCTTGATTTAGTGCGGATCAGAGTGCGGTTGATGCTTTCACACCAAAACGAACCGAACTAAGAACTTTTGGTTCGAATGGAACGTTAGTTCGGTTCGTTTTCGTTGGTGTGAAAGCATCAATCGCACTCGGACAGAACCGAATATGTTGTCACAGTCAGTCAATAATGATAAATATCTCAGTGAATATTAAATCATTACCCTGTTCCGATTTAAAGCCTAATTTTTGGTGAAAGTTGAAGAAAAGGAATAGTTCTATATCCGGGATGTCAAACTCATTTTAGTTTAGGGGCCACATACAGCTCAATTTGATCTCAAGTGGGCAAGACCAGTAAAATAATAGGCATATTAACCAATAAATAATAACTGTTTTACAGTGAAAAACAAGTAAAATTGCATTATGAAAATGTGAATAACCTAAGCTACCATGTACAACCTGAAATTTCTTCAGAAAAATAAGTGAAATTTCAACAATATTATGTTTCAGCTTATTACTAACACAACTTAGAGATCACAGTCAATCTACAAATGCACAAAACATTTACTAACATACATTATATTGTTAAAATTACACTGGTTTTACTTTAGAAATTTCAGGTTGTTCATATTTGTTCAGTTTATTCACATTTTAAAGTGGAAAAATGTAAATATTTTCAGAATGTAATTTTACTTTTTTTCACATTAAACCAATGAGAAAATTTGGAGTTGTCATTACTTATAAGTTATACTAATATTTTACTTGAGATCAGATCAGGCCCCTGAACTAAAACGAGTTCGACACCCATGATGTTTAATGTTGTCAGTGTTATTCTTTTCACAAATTCATCTTGAGGGCCAGATTGGACCATTTGGGGGGCTGGTTTTGGCCCGCGGACTGTATGTTTGACACCCCTGTCTATGCAGTGTCCTTTTTCTAATTTATCGAAGAGATATTTTGGCACAGAATTCTCAAGGTGACTCTGTGTATGGGCACCCAGCCTATTCTGCTGAATCACCTCCTGTTTATCAGTTTATATTACTCCTTATATTCTATATCCTGCTCTTTCATATTTTAAAATTGTTTTCAGTGGCTTGATTTTAGTTTCATGCATAAATAGATCTAGGTTGTGGATGTGCCCTAGGTAGATGTGTACCTAGTAGATATTCATCTGGGTCCATAGGTCGTAAGATGAACCCTCTACTTTTCAAATAAGTTGTTGTTGCTAATGATCCACAAGACACACAAGAGGCAAACTCATCCTGTTCTCCTCTCCCAGGTATGAATGCAGCGGTCCGGGCCGTTGTCCGAATGGGCATCTATGTGGGCGCCAAGGTCTACTTCATCCATGAGGTGAGACATGACTCATGACACGAGGTAGAGTTAGGGGTCCTCAGGGTGGTCTGGGTAGGGTTAGGATTCAGGGGTCAGTTGGACTTTATTTGTACTGCCTGCAGACTTGGGCCCACCCTGAGCAGTATTATTGCATGGTGATGTTTCAGTAGATGAGGTGGGGAGCGTGGTTATGATGAATGTTCTGACAGTGTTGTCTAGCTCAGTCTGTTAGGCCCAGTCACTTCCCCCTGGAGGACCTGTGATAAAGTTCAGCCTGGTGCAGCCCCCAGCCCAGGGAGAACAGTGGCCATAACTTCTCTACACAGGCCCACTGGAGATGACCCTTTTTGTCAAAATTCTAAAACACACAGAATTTTAGAAAATGGGGAGTGCGCCCCAGGGGATTCAGTTTCGTGTTGAAACAGAGGTAGTCATACACTCCAATCAGGTTAAAAGGAGCATTCACACAGATTAAACTCTGGTGGGTCGGAAACCTAGTGCTTGGTGGTAAGATGCTTCTGATTATCCACAGTCCACATCATTAGTGACTTTTGAGTTGTAGATAGACGTTTATGCCAGAAACTTGTTTGTTTTAGTTTAGGCATGAATATAAGAAGAGTCACACCAATCAGTGGTGCATTAAAAACTCAGACCATCAACCTTTGAATGATGTTTGAAGTGTATAACTAGAAGTCTGTTCATTGTACCATTGAGCCTGATGTACAGGGATAGAGACACACAGGCAGCGACCTTTTATTTTTCAGAAAATTTTTTCATTTTGTGCTTTCACAACATTTTATCAGAAAGTTGAAACCAGCACATGACAAAAATGTAGGTCAGACACCTTGTAAACATGATCCTCTAAAATATGATTAAACAAAACCACAGCTACATATATACTTATAAAGTTACATATTTCTTTGGACAACAACATCTCTGGTGCAACTCAATCCCTTTGGTTCATAACCAAGTGTATGACTAGAAGGCTACTGCACTGTCCATTGCACCATAGAGCTACATATTTATGGTGTCTTTACAGTGTTTCCACTGTGAACGTGATGTGTACCATCAGCTGGTGATGAGTACACTTTCTTATGTAGAAAGTAAAGATGTGAAATGTGGTGTTGGGTTACGGTTAGGTTAGCCTAACCCTAACAACTGATTGGAGATGCATTGTGAACAGTATCTTTCTAAGGTCTAACGGATATTGCATTTTCCTTCTAAACCAAGTCAAAGATATGATTTAGAGTTTGAGTGGATTCTACCAGAGTGGGTGCATAGAAGAAATATATCGTTATTGTACTGTAGGACTTGACACATACAGACGTAACAACAGGATTTTAGTGAGCAAGTGTACGACTAGTTCATTGCACAAAAATGCCCACATTCTGTCTGACAAACACTTACTGCATCCATAACATTTTACAGCAAATTTGAAAATATTTCATTGTTCATTCCTCAACTCAGCTATAAATACAAATTTCACCTTTTGGTTGCATTGTTCAGTTGAATTTTTCTTGTAAACTTAATTCTCTAAAGCACTTTCAAAGCTGCATGAAGCAGGAATCAAAGGAAAGGTAATCACAACTTGAAAATACACTCCTTTATTTTGCAGATCCCTGCACTCTTTTGAAAAAAATAAAATAAAATAAAGATAGATAATGCCATTCTGTCATGGAAAAATGAAGCCAAAAATATTTAGGCTAGTGAGATGCCATGATGTCATGTTGCTTTTTTGTCAACCTAAGAAGTAGACAGAAGAGTTAGCTCTGAAAAATTGGTAGTAATATCAAAGTAAAAATATTATTTCTTGTAAAGTTTAAGCCACAGTCACACTGTTCTTATGTGCAACAACACATACAACAACAACAACAACAACAATCTTCTTTGTTTTTGTTGCATCCAAGAACATGTATAATTGAATAGGCATGCTGCCAGCAATAGGGTCACATAGAGACTATCTGGTCTCAGTGTCCATGTAATTGGATTAGCAGAGGCAGGTTTCATCCTTCACCACTGCTTCCATCAGACTAAAATAACCACGTCTGGGCTGAGACTATTCATAGCTCAGTATCACCAGGATTTTTATGGTTTTGATTTGTGCTGGTAATTTTTGTTTCAGTTCCAACATAAATGGAATTGAAGACAAAGATGCAACACACCACAGTATTATAGCTTCAAAGAATACCAGTGTAGATTCTGTGGTCTGTATTTTGTCTGTGAATATGAGTCTGAGTTTGTGTCGGGGCTGCTGACATTTTGCCAGGTTGAATCCTTTATTTATAGGACCAGAAAATAAGAGACGTACCTCTCCTGATTTTTACTTATTTGCCTGTTTTATTAGCTCACTGGCCGATGAGCCTTGAGTTATTGTGAAGGCACTGTGTCCGGCATTGTCTTCTTCTTTGTCTTCGTCGTTGTTTTGTTTGTTGTCTTTGTTAGCACTTTCTTCAAACATCATCTCCGACAAAACTACCAGTCAGATTAATTTATAATTTTCTTATATAGCTTCCTTGGTACAATGTCTACAAAGTTTGATCTCAGATTTGAGAAATTTTGCGTTTTTAATTTTTGATATTAAAAATTTGCCTTTACTTATAATGGGTCATATTTGGAAATGATTAGATATATCAATATAGTTACTATTGAGCACTGATATGAAGTCATATATGGACTTTCATTTAATTTGTTGAGTTATCCTCAAGTGAAAGTACCACCCATTTCTATTGGGAAATTGATCTCCTGCATCAAGACCACAGGACAGAACATAGCAGCAGAACCTGACAACCTCGCAAATTCAACTTGGTATTGATTCTTGATAGAACATGCTGGTGAGATAAAGGGCCATTGTTCCTACTTTTTTTTTTATCAAACAAACTTACATAAACCCACCATATTCTGTAAAGTTAAAACAGAAATAAAAGTTCATGCTGTTACAATAGTTTAAGTCTTGGTCTAAGAAAACTTCACAAAATGCTTACATCTGGGAGACTGGAGGAAAATCCATTTGAAAATTACCTATAGGAAAACTATTAACGTGTTATCCTAATAGTTGACAGTTCATTACTCAGTGTTTAATGAATTATTTATGGATCAAACATTTCATTTTAATTCAAGTGATGTGAATGTAAGTTACTTAAAATAGTCTGGTAAACTTTTGTTTTTTCCTGTCAGGGTTACCAGGGGATGGTCGATGGAGGTGATAACATTAAAGAGGCCACATGGGAAAGTGTCTCCAGCATGTTACAAGTGGTGAGCTTGACTTTCTGCTTCTTTTTCAGGTGTAAATATAACAATCTGTGTCAGTTTTTACCACAAACTGCTCTGTATTGTAAATGCAAATGCTTTGTGACCAGACATCATCATCACTGTTTTTCTGGCATGTTTTTGGAGGGGAGCTTAAACTGGTGAGAATGCAGGCAAACATATAAGAATTTAGCTTCTGCCTGAATCTCTTCAGGTACCGCTTAATACACAGACCAATATTTTGTTTATACTGTCCCTTCTGTTATTTATGTATTGTATGAGGTCAGTAGTTATTCACTCTGTGCTTTGTGTCTGTTGTGTTGGTGAACCTCTCTGTGATAAGAGAGATGATGATCAGTGGAAGTGACTCAGCAGCAAACCTTTTAGCTGTGATCCAAGTGACGCTTTGATTGAATTAGAACTTTGCAATGTCCTTTATAGTTTGTTTTCCTTTGTCTCTGCTTTCTTTGATCTACAAAGTCATAAATGCAACACAAAAATAAACCAATATTGTAGATTATGGCATTTAAAGGGTGCCTGTAATGAATTTTCATTGCTAGCTATTTAAAAAGATCATGTATAATACTAGCGGTACCGTCAGGTAACTTACGTTATAGCCCCTTGTCAAGTATGTGCAAGCACTGTCACTGCTCCGTCCAGTCGGGCATGGTCATTGACATGTTGCCTTCTTCACAGGCTGTTCCATCATTGGTAGTGACGCAGTAACTTTGTATTGTCCAATTACCTGGGCTGCAATGGACCGGTCACTGACCCCGTGCAGCAGACACCAGTCTAAGATGACACATTATCAGCTAGTGCTTGGTTGCTTTGTACTCAGTCTTGCTCACTGACTGCTGCTTGTTTACTCGCACTCCATCACCCAGAATCAATGAGGGTACATTACTTCTGGTCGGCAATGGCTGCTTCTCATTGATTCTGCCCTTGTGCATAATTCATGTAATAAAAAGGTCCAGAGTGGTGCATTTATAGCAATTAATTTTTTTTATACTGAATTGGCACCTCTCTTACTTATAAGTAATACATAAAGCACAACAAATGTTATAAGCATGACCAGTACAGGTACACTTTTACGAGCTACATTGTTCTGAGAAATGACCCATAAAGAATCTGCAACAAGTTGTCAAAAACATTACACGGTATTTTTAACTGGATGTTCATACAGCAGCATAACACAAACAATAGGAGATGACACACACATTACACAAAATAATGTAATTTGGGTTCATGTTTCCTTCAGGGTGGCACAGTCATTGGCAGTGCCCGCTGTAAAGAGTTCCGGACCCATGAGGGTCGCCTGAAAGCTGCCCATAACCTGGTGCAGAAGGGCATCACCAACCTGTGTGTGATCGGTGGAGATGGCAGTCTAACTGGAGCAAACCTCTTCAGAGAGGAGTGGAGTGGTCTGTTGGAGGAGCTCCTCCAGCAAGGTGATGTTCATTACACTAGGTTGACTTACCTACTTAAGGGTTAGGGTCAGTCCATCAAAGACCTGAACTTAGAACTTAAGGGCAGATGGTCCGAAGACTACACCATTAGAGGAGGTGATTTGATCAAAGGGCAAAGGATCTTGTGGGTTCTTTGTTATTCTTTCTCGTCCTTCTCCAGTTTGTAATAAGCCATGATACTTTTTAGTCATATTAATAATTAGCGTTAATTATTATTTAATGGCCATACATTGTGTATATGTGGACAGGACAGTGTGCTAAGTTAGCTAATTCACCTGTTTAATGTTTTGTCTGTTCATTCTGCTGCTGACAGGTTGACTAAATAGGTTTCACAGACCTCTGAATTGAGATTGTATATCTCTGTCCAAGGTTTGCGCTCCAAGCATGATTCTGTTTTTTCCAACAATAAATCAAACCCATAAATTGTAAAAAATTGCAAAAATTTTGCACATGTAAGAAGCTCGACTGTGAAATAATTTTTATTTCTCATATTTTTACGCATGAAAAATCAGTTAAAATGGTCAACAAATTCAACTTCTGTATACCGTTTAATCTATAACAAAGCATTACACAGTTTTTGAGAAACATGTTTTTTCATGTAAAATCTTAATTTAAATGAGATCAGCATCTAAAGCTTTTAGTTAAATGTCATGGAGTAATGAGTACAATGTTTATATCTGAAATACAGTATGGTAGAAGTAAAAGCTGTTTTTACACGGATTCATGCTTCATGCTATTAGTTTTGTGTTTGTTTGTTTTACTCAGATATAGTCAGTGAGGCAGAAAGCAACAACTCTCTTAAAGTTAACCATTGACCAAAAGCTATTAGCTATAACAGCTTCAATATAATAATCAATGATGGCAAAACATCCCTCTGGCTCTAAGGCATCACAGCTGTATTTGTTTACTTTGTTGTTCAGGTCTGATTGATGAGGAGGCAACCAGGAAAAACTCGGCGCTCCACATCGTCGGCATGGTTGGCTCCATTGACAATGACTTCTGCGGGACCGACATGACCATCGGTACCGACTCGGCCCTGCACAGGATCATCGAGGTGGTGGACGCCATCATGACCACGGCTCAGAGGTGACATAAGGGTTAACTGGTTAGACTAGGGTTAACGCTAACCCTGACCAACTTAACACCCTACAAAACACACTATGACAGCATGAAGCAAGATATTATAAAACAACTCAGAGAAAGACATTCTGACAAACCTTTAGGACACAATCAACTGAATGAATATATCTATAGACAAAGACACTGTAAGGATACACTTGAAATGTTACATTAGAAAAAAGTTTTCCTTAAAGACATGTTTGTTTTTGGTAACGTTATATGAAGATGTGTGCTAGTGTGACTGACTATTGTGTTTGATAAGCAGTGTTGAGAATAATGGTGTTACTAACGCCGTTATTGTTTTTCAGCAATGGGTAATCTAATTAATTACTATTTGAAACGTTACAATGCCGTTACCCTTACCGACAGTGAAATGTGGCGCATTACTATGCACTGATATCTAACAGCTGTTATCTGTCCTGGCTCGCTCAGCCAGACACTGGAGGTGGTGACGTTCGCAGACAAGTCGAGTTTTTTGAAAGGCTCTTTTAAGTGAACAATAAGAACAATTCATTTGCGAGTCGTTCTTATATTCAAATTGCCCACTGCCTTAATGCTTCACCTGTGTGCCCATGAGTCTGAGGTGTCCACGCTGCCTTCATGTGAACGACTAATGACCTCTCAGAATTTGAGTTGTCTGCAGCACTCCCCATTCACTTGAACGCAGCTTTCAGCGCACCTAACTTAGGGGCGGAGTAATCAGTGAGTCCGACTGACTGGACTGAAGACATTTACCGCTGTATCGCAACTGAAAAAAGTGGAGGTGCGGGATTAACTGGTGGAGCATCTTCTTCCTATAAATGCAGATTCTCTTATGTGGTGGAAAAGCCTGGTGTACCCCAGCCTCACCAAAGTCACGATATAGAAGCTCCGTTTAGTGGGAACATCGGTTCCATCTAAGGGAATATTCTCTAAGACAGAACTAATATCAGAGAGAAGTCAGAGAGGCAGTAGAACCCACAAAGGATGAAACTGCTTTATTATTTCAGGGATGTCTTTGATTTTGTTCACACTCCAATAAATATGAAGTTTAATGCAGTACCTGTCTATGCTGTTCTATTCTATGCAACTGCCAAACATGCTCAAAAATCAGTTTTCTTTTACATATTTTAAGGTTTTTCAGAAAAGTAACGCAATAATTACTTTCTCTGGTAATTAATTACATTCATGAAGGAGTAATTCCGTTACTAATTCAGTTACTTTTTTGGGAAAGTAACTAGTAACTATAACTAATTACTTTTTAAAAGTAATTTTCCCAACACTGTTGATAAGTGCTTTTTCATGTATGTGATGTTCCTTCTGTTTTTCCTCTTTTTCAGCCACCAGAGGACATTTGTACTGGAGGTCATGGGCAGGCACTGTGGGTAGGCACCTAACTCTGACATCAAAGTAAAGAGAGAATAACCAAAAGCACCAAGCTTGTGAAAGCCAGTGAAATCCATGTAACATCAAATTTATTAGTTTTATTTTTTAGCTGTAAATGTGTTTTGTTAAGTTTAGATGCCAGAACTACTTGATTTGGTCAAAGATCATGGACTGGGTTCACTATGTTAACTGCATGTTAGTCTGGTTCAAAGGATGCATGCTTTTGTAAAATCTCTAGAAAACTGAAATAAAAGGCCTTGTTTTCTTTTAAATAATTATGACAGATAAATCAAACATTTCTTCCACTTCTACTGCTTTTAAGGGCTATAGGTGGATTTTTGTTGTAATTGCTTTGGATGTATTTAAAAGCATGAAAAACTGTTGATTTATTGACCAAGAGGACAGGTAAATAACAAAATCAGCCATGAGTTTATAAGAAATGTTGCCATAAAACAACTTGAAAATGATCCCCGTGGTTGTTGGTCACTTGTTGTACAGGAATATTGCATGAATGGGAGATTTTTGTAATTAATAATTACAAAGCTCTAGTGAATGAACATGACAGGAATGATGTAGGCTGATGTATTTTAACAAAGTTAAGTAGGAAGAACTATCTGTTTTACATTTTATACTACATGTGTGGCCTTTTGAATAGGGATGGGTATTGTTAAAATTTTATCAATACTATGACTTATCAATACTGCTTATTGATATTGTAGTTGAACAGTACTCTTATTGGGTTTAGGGTTATGGTTGCAGTTCATATTATGAACATAATTATTTGCTTTATATTATTATTTGTCGCATAAAGTTATGTAATTCATTTGTAATTAATTTTATAAGAAAAGTGCTAAAGTATTGTTTTGAATTAATCACTACCATAGTTGTTTTTTTTGCAATAGTAATGTAAAGCAAATATCATAAATGCTTATGTTCTGTCAAGGTAAGTTGTCTTCTATTCATCATTGTAAGTAAAAATTCCTTACTGTCAGTATTTTGACAGTATGACAGTATTATTTATTATTTAATTAATTATGTATTACAGTATTATTATGATCTCCATATCCTCCTGCTCTGAATCCATGAATGAAAGATATGATGATGATCTGATCATTTCAGATTAAATTTATGAACCAACCCACAGCAAAACAGTGAGTGGGCTACAGGTCCATTTTAATTATTAAGTGTTTGTATTTAGTTCCAGGCTGCTTAAAAATTGCTGCACAGGACAGACAAATGAAACACGAGCTAAACATCAAACTGTTCATTTCTGAGCCTGTACTTAATGGACTTTGGCTACGTTTTGGGATTCATTGCTCATGCTTCTGCCAGATATTTAAAAGGATTGTTGCTCCATGTCCTCAAGTGAAGTGTTCACTTCCTCATTTACTTAGGGTTAGGGTAAGGGTTAGGATTAAGGTTAGAGTTAAGTAACACCAGCTGCTGAAGGGTGTGACCTGAATCCAGGTCTCTCATCTGGACTGAAAATCACAAAAATACATCGCAGACAAACATCTTAGAAATGGAGTTGCTAAGAAAAATTAGCCAAACAACTTTTATTTTGTGCTTTTTTTCTTTTTTCTGTTTTTCTTTTACCAATACTGTGAGGAAAACTCATAACACCTGATCTAATTCAATCTATGAGGGAGAGTCAAAAAGTTCTCAGACATATGTAATAAAAAGTTTATCAAAATAACACAATTATTCATCTACATAAGCTCTATTAGAGTCTAAACACTTTTACAATCTTTGTTTCCATTGGTGGACTCCTTCATTGTAGAATTTCTGGGGCTGTCTCTGACAGTCTTTGTCCTTGATATTTGCCTGAGAACTTTTTGACTCTCCCTTGTAACTGATATTTGGCCCGTGGCCTGTTTAGTACCAGGATTTGGTACCCATTCCTACTTTTCAGTATAGATGTGTGAGAATATGAGATGCACTTGAATGCACCATGAAGTCCCTTTCAGCACCCACACCTTGACAGTAGAGGGTTATGTACATTTACAAGGTGCACCTGAATGGGCAAACTGACACCCTAATGTGGGTTGGATTTTTGGGGTTCACAAGTTCACCATATCTGTTTTACAGTAGTCTACAATTTAGTTTTCAAAACATCATCTGAATTAACCAAGACATGTCTCATGTTACCCCTATTTAACATTTTGCAAGTTTGGAAATGGATAATATTGATAAGCAATTATAGGTGTATATGCACAGAGAAATTGTCAACTCACTTTGTGTTTCATAACAAATAGCTTTTGTGTTGAAGTAAAGGCCGTTTTCAACTTGTGTGCAGCTATCTGGCTCTGGTCAGTGCTCTGGCATGTGGAGCAGACTGGGTGTTTATTCCTGAAATGCCACCTGAAGACGGATGGGAAGATAACATGTGTCAGAAACTGTCTGAGGTAAGTTACCCAGACACGCACACTGCTTCATAACGAGCACCATGTCTGTATTTAACAACTGGATTTTCTCACATGCACATCCACATTGTGTCATTTACAGTGTATTATTTGAAATACTTGAAAAACAGTTCAGATGTTTAAAACAATGCGAATAGTTGTGTAATAGAAGTGTTTTCTGAATGAGTCTGCTAAGAAATGTTGTAAGTGCTATGTTATGTTGTGTTTCAAATACCCCCAATTCATTATAAGTTGTTTATGATAACAATGTTTTTAACTTAAATATTTGAAATAACCGAGGGGCCAGCTATGCCAAACGTATAAAAGTGACTCTGGTGGGGCTTGAACCCACAACCTTTGAGTAACATTTTATGTGTCCAACCAGAAGTCCAGTGTGCTAAGTAAGTTTGATGTCACACAGTAATCTCTTGTTTTTCATACAATCTTATCCATTTGGGCTTTCATTATATTTTCCTGCAAAGTTGACATCACCACATTATTAGTGGTTGAAACAAAATGTTGCTTAAGATTAGCTAACTTAAAAATATGAGCCTGTGAAACACCATTGATCAAATAGTTGAAGTTAATGTGTGCTGCATAACATTATTTTGCATGTCTCCTTGGAAAATGTTGAATCTGGTGGGATTCAAACCCACAACCTTTGAATGACAGCTCCACCACACAACTAGAAATCCAATGAGCTATCCTTTGCACCACAGAGGTAGTTATTTTACTAATTTTATTTACTTCACATGGTGGTGCTTTTACAACATTTCTACTTGTATATGACATATTGCTTTGTCACTTTTAAGTTCCGGTGAAAACATAAACATCATCACATGGTGTCACAGTTCTACATCAACATGCTGTCTATCATTTGCCTCAACTGCTTACCGTGGAGAGTGTGTTTTGTTACTATCCAGAGCCGATCGCGAGGTTCCAGATTGAATATTATCATAGTTGCTGAAGGAGCCATTGACAGACAAGGACAACCTATTACCTCTGACTTTGTAAAGGATGTGAGTAGAGATGAGCTCAGAGTGACGCAGAGGGGAGACCAGAAGCTGGAGGAGCTGGCAGATACCCGCAATAAAACAAACAACCTGTAGACATCATTGAATTGACCTTCTGTCATTGATAGGACACTTGCCACATTCTGAGAAAATATCTGTTTATTTTTCATCCTTTTATTACATGACTGAGATGAGTAACGTCATGTGTTTTGAGAGTTGGGAGTGGATTTTACTGTACATATATGTATAAGTCATATTTTAACAAGTACAAATATGGGTCCATATTCTTATCAGCAACTTTGTTGACTGGCCATATAGGGAAAAAAATATAAAAGTAGTGGGTGCACCACTGGGACGTCACCCATTAGATCATACACAGCCATTTTCAAACCTTCAAACCTTCTATTTACTTTAAAAACACTAAACAGACTCATACAATAATAATCCTTGCCCTGACCTCTGACCCTTTGTCAAGTGTGTTCTTATGTGGCAGCAGAGACCCTGTCCTATGCCTGTATGTTGTAGTTTTCTTCTGTTTTGAAGAGTATTTTACATCCATAGGGCCATGGAGCTTTGCCACTGTATTTGTATATCCAATCACAGTATTGCACTGCATAGGCAACATAAACATAAAGCAACCCCAGTCCCCTCTGTTTTTTTGGATTTTTTTTTTTACAATCTAACCACTGTGATAGAATCAGGAAATAGTGTTTAACAGCTTTTTGCCTTAGTATGGGCACTCTGTTATATATAATTCTACTCTTTTGCTCACTCTCCTACTGCTCTCCTTGTCAGCTGAGTGTAGAGGAGGTGCCGACTCTGAACAGCTCTGTGGACAAATGCAAATATTGTATAGAACATACCCTAAGTTTGGCATTTGGTCAGCATCATCTGTAATGTGTCCATGCAGTTCTCTGAGATCTATCAGTTTTAGCAGAGGATATGCTCAGAGGTCACAATTTGTGGATGAATGGATCAGATTTTGATGACAGTTGGCCATCAAAATCTGATCCATTTATCCATGAGTCATATCACAATTATTAGAATGGATGGGCATGAAGTCACAGTGATGTTGACGATAGAGACACGTGGATGCACAGCAAACTGAAATATAACTGCTAAAAACTAGAACCGCTGTTACTACCAATTAGTACAAATACCCATAACTGTTAACAATTAACTGTTAAAACTACTAGTCCAAGTACTAACAGTGGATATCTACGTCCATGTAACTATATAATAAACACTATCATGACTAATTGGATAAATGACTAATAATGATGGAGGCAGGAAAGAAGCAGGTCTAGAGAGGATCCAGGGAAAACCTGGGAGGTCATAAAGTATGGAGACTCTGGGGATGAAGTCAAGTCAGTAACATGTAAATGCTGGAGCATGAATAGAGGAAGAGAGGGGAGGTCAGATAGGAGGAGGATCAGAGAAGAGCTCAGTGTATCACGATGAGTCTCCTAGCAGCCTTTAGCAAGCCTATAGCAGCATAACTAAGAGCAGTATGAGCTGCCCTAACTATAAGCTTTATCCAGAAGGAAGGTTTTAAGCCTACTCTTAAACGTAGAGGGGGAGTCTGCCTTCCAGATTGAGGCAGGTAGGTGGTTCCACAATAGAAGAGCTTGACAGATGAAGGCTCTAGCTCCCATTCTACAAAGGAATAACAACTTCACATATTGTTCACTAATTAATGTTATCTGCCTTAATTTGCAGGCTAGTTGACATACTTTAGATAAGGGTAGCAACTTCCAATTACCAAAAAATAGTAATAACTTCATATATACCAAATCATCAGAAGCTCCAGAGGTTTTACTCAGCAGTCAACGAAGCTGTCACTAACCCTAACCCTACAGCAGCCAAGATAGCAAGTTAAATATGAATCTTTTTTCACAATGTGGCAGGTTCCTGCTAAATAAAGACAATTTTGGCAAAAGCTAAAACAGCTGAATGACATGGTTTGTATTTTGTTTGACACTGCCATCCATTAGCCGGTCCAGCTTTTGGGAATGCAAAATGTTTTCTGTCATGTTTTTCAAATGCTTGTGCCTCTGTATATTCTTCTAGAACCGTGCTGATAAGAAAAGGCTGAACATTATTATTGTAGCAGAGGGTGCCATAGATAGCCACAGCAAGGCTATCACTCCTGATTATATCAAGGATGTAAGTATTGCATGGTGAATAAACCCAGTCACATCACGGCTCCACAAACTCCCCTTCAGAAGCATGGATTTATGTTCCTCTATGGTTTGATGTTGGTTTCCATCAGGATGACACACAGAGCATGAAGGTTCATGTCACATTTGTACATATGTATATTGAATTGAATGAAATATTGAATACATACATTTTTATGCAATCTGCATTTCCTTTTTCACTTTTTTCCCCATTCATCCTTTTATTTTAGACTTGATTGCATCCAATTTTCTCTTGTACCTTTATCTAAACTCTGCACACTGCCTGATGCATGTACATTATGTTGCACTTGCTAACATGACAGGAGATGTTTTGCATGTTTCCTTCCTCTGTCATTTGTTTTTATGCATGAAATTTGTTCACATTTATATGAATGTTAATTAGTTATATAGTACAGCAGGATAAAGCAGTATCTACTTTATTCATACTAGTAACAGTGTTCAGTAGATTTTAAGAACATTCTGTAGTAGTTACATAACCTGACTATATATTTTCATTCATTTCACTGTGTTGCTCATGTGTAGCTGGTAGTGCAGCGCTTAGGTTTTGACACCAGAGTCACCATCCTCGGCCATGTGCAGAGAGGCGGGACCCCCTCAGCCTTTGACAGGATCCTTGTAAGTCATGACTCAAAGAATAAAATGTAAATTATAGCTTTGGAATGATGAGTCGGTCACAGCTTTAGGCCTAGATATTTACTGTCATCACAGACTTCCTAATGTAGCTTTCAATATGATCTGCAAATGTCCTTTGACCCTTTGACCCCTGCAGGCTAGTCGTATGGGTGTGGAGGCAGTGCTGGCATTACTGGAAGCGTCGGCTAACACTCCGGCCTGCGTTGTGTCTCTGGTTGGCAACCAGGCTGTTCGACTGCCCCTGATGGAGTGTGTTCAGATGGTGAGAGGCAGGGAGACTAAAGTCTCACAGGGACATTGTACATAGTGTTAAGAGCAGAAAATGAGACATATAGATTTTATATTTGAAGTGCATTATCCTAGTTTTAGGCTAGGATGCACCAAGCCTTAATTCACACCAACCTTTGCTCTATAGTTTGATAAAGAGAAATTTATGACATTTCTACTTCTGCCTGGAAATGAAAAGTGGTGCAGGAAATAGAAAATGTTTCAGGTGAAAAGCTTTGTATGTTGGAAGTAGTGTGTACCTGGTTTGAGTTGTACATTACATTACCACTACATTCAGACTTGTAGCCTTAACAGTTAAAAGGGCAACTCTGATGGGACTTGAGCCTTTGAATCACATCTGTGTAACTAAAAGTCAAAAGTCTGTTGTACCACAGAACCAGCCAGTGGATTTGATAACACCAACAGATACTGTCACAACTGAATTCTTTTTAAACAGGCACTGATGTGATGCTTAGAAGGTACAAGATTTGCTTGAATAGAATAGAATAGAATAGAATAGAATAGAATAGAATAGAATAGAATAGAATAGAATAGAATAGAATAGAATAGAATAAAATAGAATAGAACTTCATTGTCACTGTTACAGGAACTATAAAAATCAGTTAAGCAGCTCTGTCTTTTTAGCAGCAAACTAACTGTAAACTGTAAACTGTAAAGTGCAAAATAAACTGTATAAAAATAACTGTATAGATTGTATAAAAATGTCACACAAATGATACTGAAAAAATATTGACAACATACAAAACTACAAAGAAATACTGAAATAAACAAATAGCCAACTGTATACTATAGATGGAAGAAATATGTACAACCTATAATGACTATACAATATATAATATAGGATATATTAATTAATTAATTACTTTTCTTTTGAAATTTTGCCAAAGGTATTGTGAAGATAAAATACTCCAATCTCTATAGTTGCTACAGTCTGTCATGCAGCATCATGGCTAAGAAATCTACTCCACTGCTGTATAACCAGACTGTTGAGAACATTAGGAGGTTTGGCAACATCAGAGACCTACTATCATTGTCTCACAGTGATATGACCAAACCTTACACTAATACCTATATTTTTTCATTAAGAGTGAAATGGCTGATACTGGAATCTTTTGACTTTGGTCATCATTGGTTTTGCTCATAATTTATCAGCAAGACCACACAGTGGCTTCAAGAAAACAACAAGATCACATAACTGACATCTTACCAATGCTGTCTTCTACAAAGAACCAATATCTGTTGTGACATTTATCATTTAACCATTCCTAGAGTTCAAAGACTGAAATGGGAAAGCGAGCATTCAGTTTTGCCTGGAACAGTGTCCATAAAGTTTCTTTACAATTTAACAAATTTATTACAAAAGCAAACAAATAGAAAAATCTGTGGAAATTAGTACAAGATGAAAAGGAGATATTTAAGTTTTTTTTGCTTCATTTAGTATACGTCTATGGTCACCATTATATGGGCACCATTAGTTGCACGAAGCACATCAAGACGGTACTGGACTTCTTGCCATGTTGGTTGTAGCATTGCCTCATCATTGGTGGCAATGGCATCAGTGATTTTTTTGCTTCAGGTTGTTGATGTCTTGTATCTTTGTTTGATACACAATATCTTTAACATAACCCCATAGAAAGAAATCCAGGGGAGTGGTATCTGGTGAACGAGGTGGACAGGGAATTGGGTCATCCTTTCTAATCCACTGGGCTGGAAATGTTTGATTTAGGAATCCATCAACATGCTGTCCCCAATGTGGTGGTGTGCCATCTAGCTGGAAAATGATGGTTGGTTGAAGGTCATCCAGTTGTGACATATATTTAGTCAAAAGGTAAACATTTGCAGTAATTGATCTTTCGCTAAAGAAAAATGGACAGTGATTTAATTACACATGATCCCACAATGTAATTAAAAACTTTGATAACTACTGAGTACATAGAACAAGTCTGATTAACATATTATATCAATTGCTTTTGGAATATTTTTTTTTTAATTGTAAAGAGACTTTGTGGACACCCTGTACTTTACAATATGAGCTGAAAATATCACAACTCATCTCATTCCTTCCTCATTCTCGTTTTGTTCCATCTTACTGACTAGACAGCAAGAATCCTTTGGACGGTGCCTGTGTTTTTAATTGATCCTGACCTCAACTATTGCACTTTAATAATTGGTTAAACTGTTTGTGTTTCCTAAACTTTTGTCTGTTTTAATGAATTATTTTTACCCATCTTTTGAACTTGTATTTTCCATGGCATGTGCTGCTAACTTCTTGGCCAGGTTGCCCTTGTAAAAGAGATCTGGATCTCAGTGGGAGTCTATCTGGTTAAATAAAGGTTAAGAGGATGAACATAATGTAAGGTTTGACATGTATATTCTCATCAGACTCAAGAAGTGCAGAAGGCCATGGATGAAAAGAAGTTTGATGAAGCAGTGAGGCTACGTGGCAGGTATTTTAGTTGTTGGGATTTCTGGGACTTAGTTTAAAAATTCTAAAAGAAGTATTGTTTCCTCTTTGTGTGCCTCAAAACTGGACAGAACATTGTCAGTCTGGATTTCCTACATAAGTGAATTTTTCTCATGTTCTTTGCAGGAGCTTTGAGAACAATCTGAGCACCTACAGTCTGCTATCCTACAGGAAGGCAGACTCTGAACTCCCAAATGTAAGTAACTCTTTAAACTAAATAAGACTAAAAAGCAAATATGATCACATCTATAATTTGGTCATGGTTTTAATTTTTGTATGTCTTCCCACCAGTGCCTCTGACATTTGTACATTATCAGAAGGTACTTGTGCTGAGATGCATTGTGGGTGCTGAAGTCTTTTTGTGACATTAAGTCTGTTTTTCTGTGACTGTTTCTGTCCTGAGGGGGAGGAGGAGGCTGGGGATGAAGAGCAGTTTGATGTATGTGATGATTAATAAGCGAGCAGAGCAGAGTAAGCTCTAGGTCAGCTTCAGACGCTTCTGTAGGCCTGTAGTTAATGCACAAAAGCTTTCCCCTAACTCATCACAGAGGACAAACAGGTGTCTCTTCATTGGTGTTTTAGTTAACACTTTAAAATCTGTATAATGCACATTCATGTTGTGAAACACTTTGTACATTTTAGAAAATAGCTGCTGAAAATATGAGCTGTTTTTAGGGCTCAACTGTGGAATTAAACTGATAGACCATATAACAGCACAGACAGCACAACCCCTCCCACTCCATCGTGGCTCTGTTATACACGTTATTTGCAGTTTTTTAACTTGCATTAATGAAAAATTAGTTTGAGAAGCTAACAATGTGAACCCACTTGGAGACACAGAAACTACAGTAAGTAGCATGTTACCTACTGCAGTAGATTAAACATTCCCACTGAAAAAAGAACCCATCTAAAAACAAAACAACTATGCTGTATGTAGAATATGTTGGGTACTTTACTTAACATCAGACAGACCTTTTCCAATAGAGAACATGAGTCATTCCATCGCTCTCCTCAAATGCCACAGACCAATTTGGCAATACTTTTATCTTGGAACATGGGTATTGCTTGTTTAATGCTGCTGCTTCACTTAATACAATACATTGATGTGTTTAATTCATTAGTTCCTAGGTAGTTCTGATTCAAACTAACTGGCAACTTCTGTGTTCTGTGAAATAGACTGTTTTTATCTAATGGAGTCTGGTGGCTCTGAAGAGAAGGAAAAAAGGGCTTCAGTTTTATCAGAAATGGCTGTTTGACAGAAAGGTACATTTCCTCAGCAGTAATTAGCTTTGTACATCTGATAATTAATATTACATCTAACTTTGCCACTTCCAAATGTAGTGGTTTACTTTTGACAGTAGATGTACAAAGTAACATAAAAAGTACATACCTGCAAGCTTTTCATTGTGAACAAGCTGTACAAGGTGTGTTGGTTTTATTGACAGCAGCTTGGCAATCAAAACAATGAGCATATTCTATAATTATATGATGCAATACTTTTAGAATATCATTTTTAGTAAGCCTGTTTCCATGGGCAACCACAAAATGGAAGACAGTGCTCATTATTCGTCGCTGTGTCCATCTTTGCTTATTTCTTCCTGGCTGTGCGTCACAGTAGAGGCATAGAGGTGCATTAAAGCTGCAGTGAAGGCATCACAATGACACTACTGTCAGTGACAACCTCTGCATCAGCAGTACTCCATCCACTTTAATGTCAGGTGTAGGGAGTTTATGGCGGCTGTGTTTGCTCCTTCAGAGCTCACACTTGACAGGTGTCAACACTGGCTCTGCTGAAAATGCTCAGTGTGGATGATCTAAACAAATGTATGTGATTTTCTGTAGATGTAATTAAATTCCACGGACTTGAACATTACAATTCAGTATCCACTTCAGTATCTAAGATGGCCTTGTATTTATGTGAAGTTTATTTTGGAGTCTGTGTTGTGGCAGTTATTTGTTGGTTTTAGCTAATTCTGTTTCCTAGACCAATGCTATTTCAATTGTCTCTATCCACGATAACAACCTGTACATCAATTACTATGTAGAGGACTTGGTTTAGTGTTTCCTTTAAAATCCTTATATTTCCCCCTACATTTTTCAGTAACGTCTTCTACTTGTCTACAATGAGTTTAGACATGGAGTTGGCTGATGTCAACACATGTCAACATCACATACTCCAAAACAAACACATATTAAATACAGTAAAGTCAACAAACCTAAAAATCTGATTTATCACTCAATCCCAAGTTCTATAGTAATAATAGTTCTAATAATAGTTCTAATAATTCACATTGCATTTGCAGTTATGGCCAAGTAACATCACTGACCAAATTTTCAAATGTGCTCCCTGTCACAAATGTAATGTGAAAGACTGAGAAAGTCCATTTATACCTGAGTATAAGCAGTTCAGTTTGATGCCTGCCTGTTTTGATATTATCTCATTATTTGGTTCTGTTTGGACTTATTCCTCCGTGTGTAGATGAAAATGATTATGGTCACAACATTTGCATGTTGTGGTCAAATATCAGTGTAGCCTTGATGTTGGTGATGAGTGATTGTACCTTGCATTTGCATGTGCAATGGACACACAGCGACACACGTAGGTTTCAGTCAACATATGTTCTGCAAAGCTGATGCACTCATTACAATTAATACTTAGGAGGTATTGAAACAGGTAACTGTCAGATTCCAGTTTAAATTAAAACACTCAGTTGACATTTGACTGTTGATATTCTGAGTAGTTGTGATGAAAGCAGTCACTGCTTCCCTGCGTCTTAAGCAGCATGTGGCTTCTTGCATGCAAGGTAGCATTTGTCTGCAGCTGTTCTGCTCTGAGGCAAAGTGTTTCCTGGTTCCTCTGCAGCTAATGACATGTGGATGGTATTGAGAGGCAATGCTGATGGTCAGTTCATTTGGAATGACAGACTGGACAACAGTGAGTTTGCCAAAGCAGGATAAGTGGTAGTAAATGAAGAAAAAAACCATTGTAGAGTTTTTATCAGCTGGTTCCTTTATGCTGTAGTAAAAGGTTGGCTCTCTTCTTTGCCTCTGTAATACCATCTCTGTCAAACCAGCATCATACATGCTGTGACTGAAACTGAAGAGTAAAGTGCTGTGGCTTTGTAGGTGAAGTGACATACAGCTATGAACCATTGCTGGGCTTTGCTTTCTGCTCTGTGTGCATTTGTGATTGTGCATGTGTGTAACTCTTTCTCTGTTGCCCACAGAGCTCCTTTAACGTGGCAGTGTTGAACGTAGGAGCTCCAGCAGCAGGTATGAATGCTGCTGTGCGTTCTGCCGTCAGAGTTGGCATCACCGAAGGCCACAAAATGTTCGCTGTCAGTGATGGCTTTGAGGGATTCTACAAAGGACAGGTATCCAACTCCATTTTGAGCTATTCATTTGTTCAGAATGGAATGTTGGCATTGTCTGTGTGTATTATCTATAGCAGTGTTTCTCAACCTTTTTGAGCCACAGCACATATTTTACATGAGAAAAATCACAAGGCACACCACCAAACAAAAATGCCTGAAAAAGTATATTTATTGAAATATAATGCAAATCTAGTCTCAATTTACTTAGTGTGAAACTTGGCCTGTTTAGTTGAACACAAAGCTGATATTGTTGCAGGAATTGAAGAAAGACACACATAAATCTTCCTCAACAGCTCTGAGTCTCTCTCTTTGTTTGGGGAGGGCAAGCACATCGGGGGTGCATGGGCGTTTGGAACAAGAAAGCTCAGAGGGGTGCATCAGCGACCCCTCAGACAGACGCCCTGGTTTACAGATTGAGGTCTGCTGTATAGTGGTATGGAAGGCATACACCCCCCCCACACACACACCCCACCCCCACCCCAACCCGATACCTGGGTTTCGTGGTAACCCGCTAATCCGCACATCATTAGTGAGGGGGGCTTAATCAACAGAATGCACCGCATCGGGGCTGGGTCACTTTCACTTTTATTTTGCAAAGGGAAACAAGAGACTGTTGTTGTAGAGTGGGTCATTAGTGTGTGCTGTCATATCTATCTATATCACTTTGCTTTGCTTACAGTACCAATCATGTGAAATTGGATCATTTTCCACAGCACACCTGATAATTTCTCATGCACACTTATGTGCCGTGGCACACTGGTTGGGAAACACTGATCTATAGCACCTTCTCTCAGTTAAAAATAATGTTGGCTGCGGTGCGCTGGTGCATTGTGTTACACAGATTAATCTGTTGATTCCATTGATCTGCTGTAGTCACCGAGCACCCAGTTCATTATCACATTTATGACAAACAAAAAATATTCACCTGAACTTGATGCCTCTCGTAAGTCAGCATATCTCAAAACGTTTTGTTGTTTTCAATTTGCATCTTTATGTTCCTCATTAATTCAGAAACAAATGAATGGAACCGTAAAAACATGTAGTATGTATATACTATATGTAGTACCATACTACATACTACATATATGCACATTACCATATTCCACATGTACCATAAATATATTTGCTCCTCTAAACATTTCAGAAAAGATAGATATTAGTTACACACATGATCATAGAATCCAAATTTCTGAACCTAGCTGTGTTTCTATTATTTTTAGGCCTATTTTGTAAGTATTACATTAGAAAAGTTGAATGGAAATGATAAAAAAAACTCACTTGACATGGGCGTTCTCTTTTTCACCAAGTCCTAATGTGCGTTATGGAAGATAGAAACACTTTTTTGGAATAAATTCTCAGATGTTTTTGTCTTGTATATTCCCATAAAGTGAAAACATGTCTGGCTATAGAAGTTAATTAGGAGAGCACCTGGTGTACTGTTACACAGATCAAACTGTTGATTCCACTGATCTGCTGTAGTCATCGAACTACGATTCATTATCGCATTTTTGACGAACAAACATATTCACCTGAACTTGATGCCTCTTGTAAATCTGCATGTCAAAACTTGACCGGTCCAAAACTTCTGACTTTTCTGTCTTCATTTTGCATTTTTATGCTCCAACAAATGAACAAATGAATAGAACCATAAAGTTCATTTTGACTCCAAAGGCGACCAATAGTACATGGTTGAGTGCATAAGTAAACCATGTGGCAAGCAGCATTTCCCGGGAGGTCACAGTGACTTTGTTGTCCAGTGGCGTTGCATTGACTGGCCCCTGTGATAAGAGCTAGTGTATCCAGATAAACAGTGCTGCTTACTGTAAGCCAATTACTCCACTCCCACAGCAGTCACACCAAACACCTAAACACACAGGCTCGATTCAGTGGTCATACACAACTGGTTCATGCATGCTTTCCAGAGATCCAAACACCCATTTGAGTAGTTCATTGACAAGCACTGACCAGTTTAATTGTAATGGGGCCTGGAGGAGTGTTGTCGCACAGGGATTAGAGCTAACTGAAGAATGGAGCTGTGATCCCTGGATAAAACCTCCACTAAGCAGGACACTGATTACACAGAGGAAGAGCTGCTGGTTAAATTCACCTGGACTAGCATGTGGTTCTATACATCCAGCATTTCAGATTCATACTTTTGCATCACTCTTAAAATAGAATAAAAATAAATTATGTTGTATTACTCCAAAAACTCCACTTAACATATACTTACATTTAAAATAATAAATAAGCCTTAAAACTATCATCACGGGGTCTTTCAGAGTTTACAGTTATATATTTTCCGTAAGTTAGCATGTCTAAACCCTGATAAATGCTGCAAACTTTACATCTGCTTATTCAACACAAATGTAACAAATTAGCAAGTAACTGAAATAGTTGGTCTTATATGACATAACATTGTCTTACTTTACAGGACCAAGGTATCATGCTATTTTTTTTTTTGAATAATAAGCAAATTTAATATAATTTTTATTTAATACTAGTATGTAGCTGAAATTACTTGACCATGTTAAACATAAAACTTGAATGAATTATTCAGCTGTGGAATCAATTTGTGTTTTCAGTCATGTTTTCAGTCAGTGAACTTGTAAAATGTTTGGCAAAAGCTAGTTTCTCCTATCTGCTCCCGGCTAATTAATGTTACACATACATTATGAAAATGTGATATTCAACACCAGTGTAAGCTAAGCATTAACATCCAGCAAGTAGCTGAAAATGTAAATGAAACATTTCAGTAAATATTTTCATTGAGTCAAGGGTTTTTATGGAGAGTTTCTCCGGCTCGACTCTATTTTTCTGAATAGGGTCACATATGGTTCTAAAATACAAAGTGTCATGTGCTAAAATGCAAACTAAAGACAGTTTTATAATTTATTTAGTAGTTTATTTTTAGTAGTTTGGTCTTTGAACCTGTGATTTTTGTTATTGTAAGAATATCTGACTGAAGTGAAATACTCTTAATTGTTGTTTAATTGAATATGAGGACAGTCAGAAAAAATGATTATATTTTTTTCCAGGTCAAGGAGATAAAGTGGGGGGATGTAGGTGGTTGGACTGGCCAGGGAGGCTCATTACTAGGGACCAAAAGGTAAGCTTGTATGTCTCTTCACATTATCATAAATGTTTACTCATATTTTTTGTGTATGGAGTACAAATTACTTTTTTTTTATTAAGTTCAAAAATCAGTACATGAAGTTAAGACTCAGAGTAAAGGACACAAAGTTTTCAAGAAAGGGACTAAAATATGATTTGGTTCTAACTCAGTGTGGTAAACACTTCCAGTCAGTTACGTTGAACAATGTCTAACGTTGGTCATTGGTTCAAGTGTACCAAAGTTCCTACAGAACTTTTGTGCTTAATTTAATTGATAATGTTTTAGGAAGCGTTTTTAAAATTAAATAATTTATTGTAGAGCAGTAAACCACACAAATCACTGAAAACATAATGAAGATATCATAAACAAGTAAAAAGCATTTTTAGTTACCTAAAACTAGCACTTTTTTTGTTATGAGGGACCACCTAGAGGAACACAATACTTTTGGTGGTATTTTTTAAATTAAGAAAATGGATGTTATGTAACGAAATGTATCCACATACAGTGGGGCAAAAAAAGTATTTAGTTAGCCACTGATTTTGCAAGTTCTCCTACTTAGAAAAATGAAAAGGTCTGTAATTTTCAGAGGTATACTTCAACTATGAGAGACAAAATGAGAAAAAAAATCCAGGAAATCACATTGTAGGATTTTTAAAGAATTTATTTGTAAATTATGGTGGAAAATAAGTATTTGGTCAATAACAAAAGTTCAGCTCAGTACTTTGTAACATAACCTTTGTTGTTAATGACAGAGGTCAGACGTTTTCTGTAAGTCTTCAGCAGGTTTGCACACACTGGAGCTGGTATTTTGGCCCATCCCTCCATGCAGATCTCCTCTAGAGCAATGATGTTTTGGGGCTGTCGCTGGGCAACATGGACTTTCAACTCCCTCCACAAATTTTCTATGGGGTTGAGGTTTTGAGACTGGCTAGGCCACTCCAGGACCTTGAAATGCTTTTTACGGAGCCACTCCTTCGTTGCCTAGCGGTGTGTTTGGGATCATTGTCAGGCTGGAAGACCCAGCCATATTCCATCTTCAATGCTCTCACTGATGGAAGGAGGTTTTGGCTTAAAATCTCATGATACATGGCCCCGTTCATTCTTCCCTTAACACGGATCAGTCGTCCTGTCCCCTTTGCAGAAAAACAGCCTCAAAGCATGAGGTTTCCATCCCCATGCTTCACAGTAGGTCTGGTGTTCTTGCGATGCAACTCAGCATTGTTCTTCCTCCAAACATGACGAGTTGAGTTTTTACCAAAAAGTTCTATTTTGGTTTCATCTGACCACATGATATTCTCCCAATCCTCTTCTGGA
>JAPQRP010000011.1:28013728-28024855 GCA_037367295.1 Apogon hyalosoma | reverse complement strand
TTGAACTGGTTTTAGTTCAAGTTCCACTTTCAGCCAATATGATCTAAAGTAGAATAAGCACACACATTTGTTTTTGGGGGGCAGCAGGTACTCAATTATAAAGTGAGGGAGCTCACTTTCACTTTATTACAGCTTTATCTACAGAGCTATATAACTCACCATGTCCTCCACATACAGGTCTGTTGTGTTACGTGTAGCAGTACGTCACCCCCCCGTGGGGCCATATTAATACTGATATCTAAGGACTGAATTTAGTAAATGCATCATTCCTGTTTTTACTTCATTTCCCGTCATGCAGCATGGTATTGCACTTCCGGTCAACCGTCACGGGCAACACAACATGATTGTAAGGCTATTATTTCCCGAAATTACTAATATCTCCCAAAATATTTGTCCTAGCAACTTGCTGAGATATTTAATGTGGAGATGGGACTGTTCCTCAACTGTAGGTACCAAATTGGCCAGTTAAAAACATCTCAATTTCTCAGAACTGTGCAGACACACACACAGATGCTCTGAGACCTTCCAGTATTATGATATAGATAGCGTTTTTTCTAGCTCCAGGGGTCCTTTTACCTTTTTCATTTTTATGAACAGACTGACCATACATGTATAATCTGTCATCAGATAATTCAGTTCAATTCCTCAATATAATACTAATCATAATACATGATTATTTCATGATAGTTTACAAATTCAAGTCATTGCAGTAAAGCACCACTCCACTACCATATCGACAAAATACCGCAGCATTAATATAACATTATTCATGTAAACTGTTAGTGTATAACAGGGTTGTCAAACATACGGCCCGCCAAAACCAGCCCACCAAAGGGTCCAATCTGGCTTGTGTGATGAAATACAAAAATATCGACTTGATATAGATATTAGCATTCGAAAGTGTCAAAATCATTGTAGTTCAGGGGCTACAAAAAGCCTAATTTGATCTCTGACCAGTAAAATACCATCATAATCACATAAAAGTAATGACAACTCCAAAATTTTCTGTTTGTTTTAGTATAAAACAGGAAAATTGCATGAAAATGTTTACATTTACAAACTATCTTTTCACAAAAAGTGTGAGTATCCTGAACAAATGTGAGCAATCTGAAATGTCTAAAGAGAAAAAGTGCAATTTTAACAATATTCTGCCTGTTTTGTGTCTTTGTAGATCCACTGTGATCTGTAAGTTGTAATAGACATATGTAAATGATAAACTGAGGCATAATATTGTAAATGTAAACATTTTCACAATGTCGTTTTACTTTTTTCACTCTAAAATATAGAGAAACATTTTGAGTTCACATTACTAATAGGTTATTATGTTATTATATTACTGGTCTGGCCAATTGGAGATCATGTTATTTGATGCCCCTGGTGTATAGTGTGGTATTTGGTCACAGTTGCACTTTCCTCTAATATTTGAGTCTAAGCTTCTTCCACCTTTAGTTTGTCCTGCATCTCTTCCATACCCTTCCTTTGTCTTTACATTTATAACAACCAATGAAATGCTGGCTCTCACCACTGCCTACGTGTATGTCTAGGCCTACGTCGGATTACTGGAACTTTCTGCAGCACGTGACAAATATAGCGAGTTCTGTGTGCCCATGGTTATGGTCCCGGCCACCGTGTCAAACAATATACCTGGTTCAGACCTGAGCATTGGCTCAGACACGGCTCTGAATGCCATTACTGACGTAAGTGAGGCTGAGTTAGACGGTGTGTGTGTTTGACATCAGAGACACACACCGACCAGCCTGTCTGGGCCTTCATTGACTGAACACCTACAACCCCAACAAGCAGATGTCAAACACATTTGTCACGTTTAAAAAGACCTCAGATTATTATTGTTTTCTGAAGTTATACTGATGAACTATAGGATGGATATTTGTGATTCCACTGTGTAGATGAAACCCATATTTAATGTATGTTTGAGTGCTGTCACCCTCAGAGGGCTGCAGTGTTTTCAGTGCAAACTCAGGGAGTCTGAAGACTAATTAGATCATGTTGTCCTAGAAGTAAATAGTGTACTTGAAATACAAGTTTGAAAACATTCAGGCAAACTTGACTTTTTGAGTCACAACCACTAAATACATTTCCAGTGTGTTGTACTGGTCCCAATATTTTTAGGGGTTTTTGGATGGTTTATGCATTGATGTCACATTCACACCCAAGCACACCACTTGAGTGGATTAAGTCATTGAGCAACATGGCTACTGCAGAGTTGATTTCAACGACAGAGAAATGCCATTATCACATTATGATCACGTCATGATCAAGTTTTGATTACATTATGATCTTGCTATGGTCACGTTATGATCCTGTTCTGATCACATTATGATTGTGTTATGATCATGTTGTAACCACATTATGACCATGTTATGATCATGAAATGATCACATTAGGATTGTGTTATTATTGTGGCATTTCTATACTTTGTGTTCATTGTATGTTTTAGCCTCTGGTGATGATGTACAGCTGCCAGTGATGTGGCTAAAGGCCTGGACATACTCCACAAGAACACAGAAATGTGTTTGTTTTCTTGAAGTGGCAAAACAAGAACAAAATTAGTTCTATTTAGGCTATGTCATGCAGAACTCCTGGGAGAACCTCTGCTTTTCCACATTAACTTCTCCAACTTCTTACCAATCACTCATGTTTTACCATACGACACAATACTAGAAAAAAGTTCTGTCCAGATGATGTGACAGGAACGAGCTGCAAGAACTCCCAAACCAGGGCTACAAGAAAAATATATGTATGTATGTATGTATGTATATAATAGCTTATAATAATATATAATAACCTTAAAACATCAGGAACAGTGACTCTTCTCAAATAATGTATTTTTAGAAAGGTAATGAGCTACATGTAACTTGAAAATGCCTTAATGGAAACGTGCGTCATTTTTACTGGTAGCAAAAACTCAATAAATACAATGTTAAAAAAAACACAAAAACTCAATATTCCCTCACATTAAACTATGGGAATACAACATAAAAACACAGATCACATATTCCTAGACTTTGGGTTTGTTTTAGTTCCCAGTCAGCAGTGATGACTTTCATGTAGCCATGCAGACTCAGCTGAAACAGACAAATCCACTATAAACGTTGTCACTTCACTTGTATGCCACTTCAGCAACTGGAAACATTAAATGATCACTTTCATTAGTTAAAATTGGTTAGAATGTTAAGTGTTCTGGACTCACGGTTAAGCTATGCACTGTTGCGTATTTATACATTAAAGATGTTTCAGGAAATAAACTACATGACTCACCAAACACTTGTGTTTCCATACAATCGTAATAATTACATTATTATGATGCTGCCACTTATAAGTTGCATCAGTACCACTCATTGGTGTACACATAGGTGACTTTGGCAGACTGTGACATCACATGCATACCCTTTATAACAGTTTATAATATGGTTTCTGAGTCACAGTGGAAGAATCAGTCGCACAAGCTAAAGAGCAGGATAATGTACACTCAGAGGCCACATAGAGTAGAACAGCTTTGTTGCTGCTTGTTTTTGGGCTTGGTTGTTCAGCGGTGGTCCCAGGTCAGTGTTGAGGCATGCTGTGACTTGTAGCATGGTTCTGTCACGTGGCCTTGGCTCGGTCCTGCAGCTTTACCTGTTTGTTTGAGAAACAACAAGAGGCAGTATGGACACAGTGGGGCAGTGCTGCCTCCTGTTTCTCCAAATGGCACCAAGTCAGTGTGTTGTGAGAGATTTGCATGCTGTCATTGGCATGTTTACAGTGAGCGTCACTCAGTCTGTGCTGAATGGTTGCACTTTGACATGACTGCACAGCAGATTCCAGTGCGTTAAAGGGGCCGAATAAGTTCTTTGCTTCTTGGACATAAAAGGAAACATCAGCCAGTGCCTCAACAGTCTGCGTCTCAGTCCTTATCTTGTCACGTCAACACCTCAACAAGTCAAACTAGGTGAGCCCCCTCAAACCCCTCCCATCCTGTCTCCTGTTAGCCAGTGGAGAGCCTCCAGAGAGCACACACTCACACATACACACAAATACACTGTAGCCAATAAGATACTGAGCTGCATCCTAATACTGACTTTATTTTCAACAGCTCCCTTTTCTTGTGTTGTTCAAAAGTGTCCTTGACATACATACATATTAATTAGTAATATGTACCATTAGATTATTATTACACTGTAATCATCAGTGAGCATCAGTAGATACTGTCTGAAACACTATTAGTGTTGGAAATATTTCACTGTCAAGTTTTTAATGGAGCTTAAAAAGCCCAGTTTATATTGAGTGAAATTTAACAAAAACCAAAAACAGGATGATTTAACACAGCAGGGTGTACCTATGTTTCAGACCAGTACATGCAGTGTGTTTCCATGCTGCTTAATGTACAGTGTCACAGTCTTAGAGATTTAGTGTGCCCCCTGCTGGTCTAACCTCATATTATGGCCACTACCATCAGGCCCTTGAGTGTTTGCTGCAGCTGTATGAGGCCCGAGCCAACTATGAGGAGTTTTGCATCCCGATGTGCATGCTGCCTGCCACCATTAGTAACAATGTTCCAGGCACCGACCTCAGTATCGGCGCTGACACGTCCCTCAACGCCATTGTGGAGGTAAGGGCCAGTCCAGCAGTGAAAAACACTTGTCACAAGAGGTTAAGGTCCCTGCAGTGTCACTGCTCTAGAATAATGCAGATGGCAATAGTGCTATATTGACTTTATAAAAAATAAGTTTGAATGTGTCATAATGTTATAAACTAAAATAAAACAGTCTGTAAAGTAATATACATTACTATCAGTATCAATTTTCACAGGATGTTTTATAGTAATCTGAACCATTTTAGTATTAGTCTGTATATAAAATCTAATCACTAATTGACTAAAATTGTATTTGTAGTTGATTAAATCTACATTAGTGTAATCAACAAAAGCCACTCTATTTGATCAGTGTGTGTGAGTTGTCAGCCTGTCCAGTGTTGTTATCACTTCAAGGACACACACTGTACAAAGGGTTTATTGAACTTGTCAAATGTCAAATCTAATCATATGTCTACATTCTGTATGTTCTAGATGTTAACACTGTTCATTTTAACATACACTGTTCCATGATTTACATAGTCACACTGGATAGATTCAGTTTTGCACATCTACCCTATCTACAGAGCTGAACTCTGATTGGATCTCTTCCCAAAACATCCCTTTCTAACATTTTTGTCCGATTTCTTTTCACTATGTTTTTTGTCTAGTTTTTTGTCAAAAAAGTATGAAAAAAGTAGCTTCTCAAATCAAAAATGAAATGAACATTGACTACTACTTTAAAGACTTCTGATACCTAAGAAAATGGACCAGAAAAACCTTGCATTTTTACAAACAGTACAATTATGCATTCTAAAGTAACAGAGGAAAACTCCAGTTTGTCATTTTCATACTGAAACATGCCAATATAGGTCAGTGCTGACTGGAATAACTTTGCATGTATGTAACATATGTAATTGTCTTGGATTGTGAATTATTGATTTTTATGCTCACATTTGACTGTCCTAATTCACAGAATGCATGCCTGAGCTGATGTAGCTGACATTTAGACAGCTTATGATTTCTGAACATGGATGTATTTTTGCTTTAGAAATATAGTACAAGAGCATGCCCTGTTGGTTAGGATATCTGTTTTTCCACGTGCATGACAGTCAGGTTCTCTGACTGAGGAGGCAGTGTGTTCATGTTATGTTCAGTAAGGAGTCCGACGGTTTCTGCAGGTGCTTCCTGTCTGGTTCTAATGTAAAGGGCAAGTACAGCTGCATGTTTACCTTGCTCCTCTGTAGGATTAAAAGTAAAGCTGCAACTGACCCCGATTTAATAAGCAATCTGATATCAGTAGACAAAATGCTGGTGAACTGAAGTTTTTTTTTCTGTCTCATCTTAAAACAAAAACCCAGTTCAACTAAGAATGAAGTGAGTTTGATTTAAAAAAACAAAAAACTAACTGTGATTAATGAATCCCCTGTTCATGATGATGTCAATTTCCTTTTAAATGTTAATCAGATGATTTCAGTCAGTTTCAGCTTTACTCCAGTTGTTGCTCCTGAGGCTGAGCTCAGCTATTTTGCTTGTTTTCTAATTCTGATTTTGGGTGTGTGGTTAAGACATGTGACCGCATTAAGCAGTCAGCCAGCGGTACGAAGCGGAGGGTCTTTATCATTGAGACCATGGGTGGTTACTGTGGATACCTGGCCACCGTGGGTGGTCTGGCTGCTGGCGCTGACACAGTCTACATCTATGAGGAGCCCTTTGACATTCGGGATCTGCAGGTAAGTTCTGCAAAGCACTGCTCACTTCTCTGTTTTTGTTTGTTATTGATGAGTGACACAAATGATCAGTTTTCATACTGTTGACCAGTCATGTAGGGTGTCCATAAAGCCTCTTTACAATTTAGCAAATGTATTACAAAAGCAAAAGAACAGACAAATCTGTGGAAATTAGTACAAAATCTCTTTGGTACATTTCTCAAGTCAGAATTGAAATTCTCAAAACTACCGTACTTGTTCAGTCTTCACATCATCCATGCAAATGATTATGTACAATTTTCTGCTGTTTCCTACATTAGCAGTTGGTTAATGTCATGTTGATTAAAATGTATTATGTAAATGTAAATGTATTATAATGGGTCTCTGTTGAATAGCCCCACCCCCAACAACATTTAAGCATTCATTCATCGCATAAGTCTTTACATGCAAAATGGTTGAACAAGTTGTCATAATATGCCAAACATGTTTCTTTATATTTCCATTAGAGTTTTTTTTTTCTGAATCTGTCCTGGTAAACTGCTCCCACGTGAATCTTGACTTTCTCTAATGAAGAGAAGATATTCGTTGTGATGTGGATGAGAATTTGTGGCCCAACAGACAGGAATGTCAGGAGGTGTAGGAAAACTGCACTGTAATTCCTACAGCACTGCATGTACAGTTTTCCCTAAGGAGATTGTCCTATGTTCACATTTCTACTTTTAATAATAATAACAATAATAATAATGATAATACATTTTATTGTATAGTGCTTTTTTTGGTACTCAAAGACCCTTTTCCTACAGCAGATAAAAAACATAAACCAAACACATGGAAAACAAAAATAGTTAAACATTAAAAGCAATCTTAGATAAATTAGTTTTTAAAAGGGATTTAAAGGTGTTGAGGTCAGAGCAGCATTGGACGGTAGGAGGGAGAGAGTTCCAGAGGGTTGAAGCAGCAATGGAAAAGGCTTTATCCCCCCAGGTTCAGTGCTTGGTTTTTAAAGGTGGGGTGAGGAGGTGAGCAGAAGAGGATTGGAGGGTGTGGAAGGGGGCATGAGGCTGGAGTAAGTCTATGAGGTACGAGGGGTCCTGGTGATGAAGGGCTTTGTGGGTGAGGAGGAGGATCTTGAATGTTATTCAGTGTTTGACAGGGAGCCAGTAGAGATGTTGGAGGACGGGGGTGACGTAGTCATGTGACCAGTGGCAGAGTTCTGTATGAGCTAGAGTTTGTTGAGGAGTTTAGAAGGTAATCCATAGAGGAGGCTATCACAGTAGTCCAGTCTGGAGGTGATAAAAACATCGATAAGTATTTCAGCTGCAGGGAGGGAGAGAGATGGATGAAGATGAGCTATGTTTTTTAGGTGAAAGAGGGAAGTTTTGGTGACCTGTTTGATGTGCTGTTCAAGCGTAGGGTTGGTGTCAAAGATGATTCCGAGGTTGCGAGTGAGAGAAGAGGGAGTCAGGGATAAATTGTTGACAGAGAGACATAAGTGGGGGATGGACTGGGTAAGGGATCTGGGGCCAATGATCAGGAGGTCAGATTTATCACAGTTGAGTTTGTATCCTGGTTTTTATTTCAGACAGGCAGTTTGAGAGGGTGGAGGAAGTGATGGATTTGGAGGATATGTAGAGTTGAACGTCATCGGCATAGCAGTGGAATTGGAGACTGTGATGATGGATGATATTGCCAAGGGGAAGGATGTAGATAATGAAGAGCAGGGAGCTAAGCACCGAACCTTGGGGGACACACCTTGTGACAAGGGAGCAATGGAGGAGGAGTGGTTATTTATGTGGATGAACTGTTGCTGGTTGGTGAGGTAGGATTTGATCCAGGTGGGTGCTGCTGAGCTAGTGATGTGGAGTGTTTTTTCTAGACGTGAGAGAAGGATAGAGTGGTGGATGGTGTCGAAGGCAGCGGTGAAATCCAGGAGGATTGCTGATATGGCCAGAGTCTGCGGAAAGGAGGAGGTCATTTGATATTTTGAGGAGGGCTGTTTTAGCGCTGTGTTTGGGATGAAAACCGGAGTGAAATGTTTCAAAGAGGTTACTGGAGGTGAGGTGGGCTTGGAGCTAAGAAGCAACGGCACGCTCTAGCAATTTAGAGAGCAAGGGGAGGTTGGAGATGGGGTGGAAGTTGGAAGGGATTGTCAGGGTCGAGTCCAGGTTTCTTGAGAATGGGAGTGATTGCGGCTAGTTTGAGGATGTCAGGGACTGATCCGGAGCAGAGGGAGGAGTTGACAATGGTAGTGATGAATGGGGAAAGGACAGGAAGGCAGGTCTTGACGAGCTTGGATGAGATGGGGTCCAGGATGCAGGTCGTTGTCTTCATGCCGGTCATAAACTGGAAAACTTGTGTTTTTCTTTGTGCTATGCAGTGCTGTCACTTCCTTTCTGTATCGCAATGACATGGTCTGTCAAGAAATTACAGTACAAACAGTAAGAGCGTAAATGTGAATCTTGTCCAGTCTCTTGCAATCAATCTCCCACATACACTAAGGTGTGACTTACAATTTACAGTAATTGTCATCAAAACTTTAGCCATAGTTTACATCAGAACATGCCTCCAGAGTACAGTTATATTGACAACATGACTAAGCAATTGGACTATCTTATCCGTACACAATGACATATCATGTCTTATCTGATGGCACTGACATGTTCACTGATACCGATATTTACTTTTGAGAAATTAACTATGGATTTTGAGCAAGAGACTGGGTTTTGCAGTTAATCCGTGCTGTTTTGCTATTTGTACAAATTGTTTTAAGAAATACACTGAGTTTTGCAAATGTTGAGGATGATTTGAGAAATGTACCAGTGACTGTGAAAACCTGTAATACACCTGTATATGGGCACCATTAGTTGCACAACGCACATCAAGACGGTACAGGATTTCTTGCCATGTTAGCTTGTAGCATAGCCTCATCAGTAGTTGCAATGGGATCTTTTGCTTCAGGTCGTTGATGTCCAGTATCTTTGCTCAATACATGATATCTTTAACATAACCCCATGGAAAGAAATCCAGGGGAGTGATATCTGGTGAACAAGGTGGCCAGGGAATTGGGCCATCCCTTCCAATCCACTGGTCTGGAAATGTTTGATTTAGGAACCCACCAACATGCAGTTTCCAATGTGGTGGTGCACCATCTAGTTGGAAAATGACAGTTGGTTGAAGGTCATCCAGTTGCGGTGCCACATATTCATTCATTCATACACATATTTTCCAGTCACATGTTTCAATAAACCATGATACACATTGTGCCTTTTCTTGAGGACTATCCACTTTTAAGTGGTTTATTTAACAGAACCTGTTTAATCAACAGGGTACCTAAAATACACAAATGCAATGAGATTTAAAACTTTGATACCCTCTGAGTAGATAGAACAAATTGAATTAACACATCTCATCATTTGCTTTTGTAATAAATTTTTTACATTGTAAAAACAAGTGCTCCTGGAGGATTCTGTTGGGTTTTCTGTAAATTAGAGTCGGGTTTCGACTGGCTCTATATGTAAAGTATCATGAGATAACTTCTGTTATGATTTGGCGCTATATAAATAAAATTTGATTTGATGATTTGATTAAAAGACTTAGTGGACACCCTGTACATTTTTGAAAGTTATCTATGGCCACTGAAGCAGCCCAGTACAGCCTGTGGCTTTTAATGCAGTAGTGTCCCTCAGATGGTCGCTGTGTGATTCAGCAAAGGACACGTGACCCAGATTATGATGAAGCAACTTATTAATAACCTCTGAGCTGCATCAGTCATTCCATGACAGACACATCTCATCAGCACAGATCAGGTCAGGAAGATTATTTACAGATGAATGTAGGATCCCACTGGTGTTGCTCTCACTGCAATTCATTCTCAGTGTGTTAGAAATAAACTCCACTGTAAGTAAGAAAGTGAAAATAATCAAACTGATCCTCACCAAACTTATTTTCTCAGAAGGTTCAGAATTACTTTTGGGCTCTATCTGACCCATTTATTTTTAATCTGCTCTTTTTTTTTTTTTTGATGTTCCATTGAAAAATACATACGTGCATTGCATTCACAAAATAAAAACCATCTCATATTGTAAATTTGAGATTTTGATTCTTTGAATTTAAGATAAAATGTTGTCATTCTGGGATCCGTGTCTTGAAAGCCTAGTCATCAGTCATGCCACAAATGGAATCATCTGAGAAAGTATAACATTTTTCTGTATAAAAGACTAAACCTTCATTTCTAATGTGAAGTTACTTTATTTGTGGCTAAATGCTGAGTGAAAAGATCACTTAGGTTTTTTGAGTAATTTTGTATTATGTGACAGAATGACTCCAAATCCACATCAGACATTATTACATTTGGAAAATGAGAAACTTCAGTCTGTTGAACATCACTGTTTATGGAAAACTCAACAACAATCAATCAGTAGGTCTAACTTTTCTCTAGATTGATTTATATCTTTTATTATACTTATGCGAAATGTGTCTAATTCCATTTTGCTTTAGTGAATCCAAGGTGCTTTTATAGAGAATGCGTCACAAATTTAAAAAAGAAAATTTTTCTAATAACACTAAGCAGTAAGAAAAGACTTGTGACTTAATCTTGGCTGTTTGTGGATAAATTGCTGACAGTTGCCGATTATTTGAATTATCACCACACAGTAGGTAGGAAGTATTTTATTCTATCTGAAAAGAGTAAAATATAAAGGCCATAATTGTGTTCAGATATTGATGGGAACTGATAGTACAAAGGCTTCCAACACAAACCCAGTTTTTGTTGCACTACACTGCGTTCCAAATTATTATGCAAATTGTATTTAAGTGTCATAAAGATTAAATTTTGTGTTTTTCAGTTAA
>JAPQRP010000011.1:27976362-27986659 GCA_037367295.1 Apogon hyalosoma | reverse complement strand
GGAGCTGAAACATGCCGTCTGGAGAAGGCAGCCCTCAAACCTGAGACAACTGGAGCAGTTTGCTCATGAGGAGTGGACCAAAGTACCTGCTGAGAGGTGCAGAAGTCTCACTGAAAGGTAGAGAAATCGTTTGATTGCAGTGATTGCCTCAAAAGGTTGTGCAACAAAATATTAAGTTAAGGGTGACATAATTTTTGTCCAGGCCCGTTTCATGAGTTTGTTTTTTAAAATAATTCTGTTGGACCACAATTCAAAAGCAACGTATGATTTTCACTGGTTAATTTTCATGAAATTTTTATTTATTATTACTTTTGTCAGATTCAAGTTATTTCTGTGACCATTATGGGTTTTTCTTTCATTAACAGAGGGGTACCAACAATTTTGACCACGTGTGTATCAAGTGTATTTCCTATTTTAGCGGATATTTATGTTGTAAAGTCTGTTTTCTTTGGTATGTGTTGGCATTTGTATAAATTTATATCTTATACAACCGTTATGTTCAATTTTCAGCTGTAGCCCGATAGTTAGCTAGCTTGACTTCACCATCTGTTGAGATTTAACCACTATAACTACAAATTATGGATTTACTATGGTAAGGTAATGTTAGTACAAATTTGGTGGGTGGGTTTTATTTTGTAGTTCTTTTGCTGAACCTCGTGATGTTAGGTTAAGTTTGTTAGCTGCAGTAATGTGCTAATCAGTGTAATTTACTGTGGGTAGAAATATGAATCCACTTTACCAGTTTTATTCTTTTTGTAATTAATTAACTTTTCATAATGGCATGTGATGCCTGTAGGTAGTTTTATTTGTCCTGCGCTGGTTTTCATACACTTACTTGCTATAGTTATGAAGCTAGATGGCTAACTATGTCAAGAAGCAGTGATCAGGGAATGTCAAGGGTTTCAGTGGTCGAAGTAATGCAATACTTTCAATGGTGAACCCCACACCTCAAAAGCATAACGGACACAAACATACATACAGTAGTGCAACAACGGTTGGACATATACTTGTGTGTGGTTTATTTTGAGATTTACCGTGCAATAATCCATTAGCTACTGAATGTCCCATAGAAGAACATGACAACGTTTTGGAACTATTGAGGCTTACATGAACCACGTGATCACTGAAGTGGTAACATCAAAGTCGCAACTCTCTCTCTCTATGGCTCTGGTTTGAGGCAAACAATGTGAGACTGCAAATTTATCAAAACTGCTTACATGAATCTATGACAATCAAACTTATTTACAAACTCAGTCATTTACAGCGATGCAGTTCTATGTTTCAAGGTAGAGTCAGACAACACACCCAACAACAGAAGAGAAGTCTGTTCCTATCTTGGGTTCGATGAGAGCTTTGTAGAAGGGAGCGTTTGGTCCAGAGATCATCAGAGACGACAACAGGCTCAGAGTGAAGCCTTCAAATGTATCTGTGATGCTGCAAAGTAACACAAATTATCAGAACACGACAGAAATACATCTGTTCCATCTAAACGGTCTGGTCTTTTTTCCATTGGCTTTCTTACAATTAAAACATGTACTTATGAGCTTTAACTTAACCATTTGAAAAATGGATGTACAATACATATATGCAATAATGACTTAACTAGCACATTGACACGTGGGGAACCATGGGTTCTAGATGTGGTAGTTTTTAAGCTGGGGAGAGCTGACTTTTGGGAAAAGTACTGACATCATTCTTCAAAATTATAACGACAAATAATATATTAATAGCGCTATTGAGGGACTGAAGTCAGTAAATGCGTCGTTCCTTTTTCTAACTTCATTTCCCATTACACAACGTGGTACTGCACTTCACATCAACTGTCATGGGCATAGCAACATGATTGTAAGGCTATTGTATTCCAAAATTACTCATATCTCCCAAAATACTGGTCCTATCAACTTGCCCTTTTTGCTAGTCTCTGCCTGTTTTATTTGAGGTTGGTTTGGCCAGTGCTTTAGTTAATGCTGCAATGGTTTGGCGCTGTGGGACATTTAACTTTTTCACTACCAGTCAGTTCCCTGCTGACTTTGACTAGCTCTGTGTACCCCGATTTGGCTTCTCCTGGTGCAGAGCAGCTCAGTTCATGGTTTTTCATTTCCTGTCAGACCATCTGGACTCTGTGGCTCCATTTAAAACCAAACCAGCAGAAGGTAAACTTGAGCCCTGGTTCAGGAACTGAACTCATGTTGTTAAATGGGAGTTAAGGGAGGTGGAAGAAGGACAAGCTGTGAGTTTAATTTCATATCTTAAAAGGACTGTTGGTGTCATTGCCAGAACACTATTAAAGAGGTCAAAAGAGCTTATTTATCAAACATTATTGCCTCTAATCTCCATCACCCTAGTGTGTCATTTAAAACCACTGATTCTGTTCTTAATGTGCCAGCGTCTGCCTATACAGAAGCTTCTCCTCAAATGCATAATAATGTCCTGCATGTTTTTATGGATGCCACCACAGGGGTCTTATCTAGGCCCCTGACTCTGACCCTCTGTCTCTGTCCATTATCTGGCTGTTTTTGATGAGTTTGAGCCTGAAACTTTGGCACTTTTAGAGGATGTGGTCAGCCGTGTTAAACTTTCAGGTCCCCCAGAGGTTTTCCCCAGCAGAGGGCAGTCAGTTAAAAGCCATTATTAAAGACAGTCTGGCCCCCGGCATTGTCCAACTTTTAAACCTGCAGTAGTGAAACCCCCGATCAAGAAAACTAGCCTCGATCACACTGTGTTGGCAAATTGTATTCCCATCGCCAAGCTGCATTTTCTCTCTAAAGGCTTGGAGTTGTTTTGCTCAGGTCCAGTCTTTTCTGGAGTCCCATGGTATCCTGGAGGTTTTTCAGTCTGGTTTTAAATGCTTGCAGAGCACATAGTCAGCATTATTAAGGGTCCTCAATGACATTCTCCTGCCTAATGATTCTCATAATTATGTGATTATCATGCTTGAACTGTGGCCTTTGATACAATCAACCACGACCCCTTATCTTGTTTACAGCATCTAGCGGGCATTTGTGGTACTGCTGTTAAGTGGTTTAGATCCTATCCAACAGAATAATGTGTGTACGTCTCACTGGGTTTGTATCCTCCTCTGCTACTGTTATAAGGGGTTCCACAGGGCTCAGTTTTAGGGCTCCTGCTGTTCTCACTGTATTTACATCCTCTGGGCTTCATTCTTAGGAACCATGGTATCTCCTTCCATTGATATGCTGAGAAGTCAGATGTACTGCATGTACCATGGCCTCCCTCCGCTGACTACTTGGGCACTTTAAGGTTCATTTTGAGACGGTTTTATTTGCTTTTAAATCCTTGAACTGTCTCGCCCCGCCTGCTTCTCCACCTCTCTGAGCTTCTATGTGGTTTATGTGGATGCTCAGAGGAAGTAGAGCCTTTTCTTTTGCTGTTCCTAAATTATGGAACGACTCACCTTTGCACGAGACATGTCACTTCTGTTCATCTGTAAAACTCATCTTAGTAAATAAATAGACAAATCTGTGGAAATTAGTACCAAATGAAAAGTAGATATTGAAGTTTTTTTTTTTTTTTGCCTTACTTAATACACGTAGAGTTCTGTGACTGAGATTTCAGATCATATACCTGTTTTATTTGAGGTTGGTTTGGCCAGTGCTACAGTTAACGCTCATGTTTGGTGCTGTCAGACTTTTAACTCTTTCACTACTGGTCAGTTCTCTGCTGTCTTTGACCAGCTCTGTGTACCCCCGATTCATCTTCTCCTGGTGCAGAGCAGCTCAATTCATAGTTTTTCATTTCCTGTCAGACCATCTGGACTCTGTGGCTCCATTTAAAACCAAACCAGCTGAAGGTAAACCTGAGTCCTGGTTCAGGAACTGAACTCATGCTGTTGAACAGGAGTTAAAGGAGGTGGAAGAAGGACAAGCTGCGAGTTTAATTTCATATCTTAAAAGGACTGTTGGTGTCACAACCAGAACACTGTTAAAAAGGTCAAGGTCATTCATCATCTTTAGCTTTAGGAAACACTGATGACCATTTTTCCAGTTACTGGTATATCACAATCCAAACATCTAGTAAAAATAAAAATCTATTATCAAACAAATTAATTGATAAACAATGTTAACAAATGTTAGTTGCAGCCCTAACATGGAAGTGTTTGTGTGTTAGAAGTGTAAACGTACTCTCCCAGCAGGTAGCTCATACACACTGTGTTCTGTTTGGACTGATCTGGAGCCAGAGCATCAGGGCTACAGGTCACATGATCCTCTCTCTGTGGAAAACCAATCAGACTCACAGCAAGAATAGACAAACTGCAGACTACACTAACTGTACAACTGGTAGCAGCACTGAAATGTGATGAGTGGCTGTATGAGAGTGAAGTTGTGTGTAAAGTGGACTCACTGGACTGCTCCAGTGTGGCTGAGGGGGAACCTCTGTGTTTGGACTGATGCGGTCAAATCTGGACAGAGCTTCCTCCTCGATCTGCTTCAGATGCTCTTCCAAAGGCAGGTCTCCATATGTGAAGAACCTGAATAAAGCATAAAACAGTCTACGGTTTAAACCATTTAAAATTAAAATTTAACTGTTTAAAAATGTATCCTTGACTTTTTCCAGGACAATGCAACCATATAATTTCCATGAGTTTCCAAGTCTTTTTTTCTGGTTTTGTCAAATTAATTTCAGTCAAACCTCAGGGATGTAAACTCTTCAGGGATGACAAAGGAGAAAAGGTGCCCTGAGGGGGGTCTGGGAGAATGCTTAACCCATGAAGAAAAGTATATTAACAGTCAGTTGTGCCATCTGGATAGAGGCAAGCCCATCACAGAATGAATGTAATATTACTGCACAACATAAATGGTGAAATCTATTTCAATGCAAACCCACAGTTTCTGAATATATGTACTATAAATTTCAGAAAGTTTTATTAACGATAATGACAATGACATTTGACAAGTTTTCATTCCATGGCGGTGGAAGCTGTGCTTTCAGACTGTATTTTTATGTCCTTTATTGAGGGTTAATTTTTAAAGCTACATTAAGGTTCTTGAAAATTACTTTCTAAATCAATATTATTTATTTAATCTAAGATTTTCTTTTATGATCGACGTAAGAAAAAAGCCTGTTTTCAACTAAGCATTTAACACCAATACTATAAAACCAATTATTTTAGCAGCCAAAATATTGTTTTTTTTGTGATTTCAGTGAGTATCTGTATGTTTTACCTGGCATTGCTGGGATGGTAGTGTGTGGCATGGAAGTGTTTGAGCTGATCCCAGGTCAGATCAGGGATGTCCAGAGGCTCTCCTCCTGACACCACAGAGTAAGTGTGATCTGGATACAGCTTATTCTGCAGATGCTGGGCGTACAGACGCTCATTGTCTGACTGCAAGAACAAACATGCAATCTCAAGTCAAGTCAGTACAAAATCTAAAACATGTTTGATATTTCATAGCATCTTAGCAATTCAGTCAGACTTGTAAAGGCCAAGTTACGTTCAACATTACATATGCAAACATATAAAGACATAGCGTTCTGTCCATCCTCTGTGTTTATCATGTCTGTATTTCTGTCTGTCCTCTGTCTTCATTATGTCTGTATTTCCGTCCGTCCTGTCTTCATTACATCTGTATTTCAGTCTGTCCTATGTCTTCATTACATCTGTATTTCAGTCTGTCCTCTGTCTTCATTACGTCTGTATTTCCAGCCGTCATATCTTTGTTACGTCTGTATTTCTGTCCGTCCTGTGTTCATTATGTCTATTTCTGTCCATCCTCTGTCTTCGTTATGTTGGAGAGTTTGTAGATGAGAAAGCAAATGGTGAATAGAAAGCAGTACCACCGGGAACCATGGGGGGCAGTGTTGAAATTTGAAGGTAATAACTTCCAGAAATGGTGGAACAAACATTCTCAGTATCAACACTGGTAAAACCTCTGCTGTCATCGCCATGTTTGTCATTACTGACTTTTTTCTTCTTCTCTCAAAATCTCTACTCTTCTTTGTGTATTTGGCCAGTAAGTTAATCCGGAGCGGCACCCTCTGGTGGATTGATCGACAAACACCCATTCCAACATAACAGATGAATGGAAGTAGAAAAACTGTGACATTTACACTGTTTGAACATTTTACATATGTAAAGTGAACATAAATGGGCCTTAAGAATGTATATTAAAAGCAAAAAAAAAAAACTAATGACAGTTATTGTGACGGTGCTGACTTACAAAGGCCCCCTTCATTTCATTGAACACTACTCCTTTAAAGACCAGAGGGGAAGTGGGATCTGCAGGGTTTTCGTTCTCTAATCTCCAACCCTCCTGCCTGAGGAAGTAAACAACATACAATCAGGTTAATGCACTGTGCCATATTAAAAGTATTATACACATATTTTAACTAATTAATTGTTATCAACTCCTTAATCCTTATATATCAGATTTACGAATGATTTGTATCATTGCTTTCATACAACTGGCAATTTAAAAAAAAATAAAATAAAATAAAAATACAGTTGAGATTTACTAAAAGGGTTGCAGCACAAAATTAACAGTAGAAAGGTGTGAACACAGTTACTTCTGTGTCTCACCTCACTGCATATGTATAGGTTTTATGGAGTTCAGTGTTTAAATGATTTCCAGCTTAGTTGTTTCTGAGATCATTACTGGATATGCACTTATTACTGGAGCATACTGACACACAGTAACATTATCAAATAAACAGGATACTCAACTACTCAGAATACTAAAAATACAATCAAACATTCAGTTCAATAACATTCATATTCAGATAACCTTCAGAAAAGGTTCGACCACAGAGTTTGTGTGACACTGTGATAATGTTAGTCACTATTATAATAATAATAATAATAATAATAATAATAATAAGAAGAAGAAGAAGAAGAATAACAATAATAATAATAAACTTTATTTGTATAGCACCTTTCATACAAAAATTGTAGCCCAAAGTGCTTCACATCAGTTAAAATTTACAAGAGAGAATGAAATTTTCAGAAAAAGGCTTAAGACGGGGTAAAATAAGAAATTAATATTTGATTACACACAAAATTATATAAAAGTACACAAAATAAAATGAAATTTTCATAAAACTGCATAAGACAGGGGTGAAATAAGTGATGCAATAATAAATGATTAGACATAAAACTATAAATTTCAATAAAATGGAATAAAATAAAATAAAAGACTAGGATACATTCATCCGCTGACTCTTCCAGTTTTAAATATGGAAAACTCCTTCTTCTGCTGTCTCTTCTGTGGGATTGCTAAGACAAATGGGTCTAATCAAGTGAAAGTGAATATCAACATGAAAAAGTAAATTTGCACACATAATTTATCAAATGGGCTCATTTTTTAGCTAAAGATCTCCATTTTATGAAACTGTTATGCTTTTTAAAATACCACTTACACAGTACAGGAGAAGTTCCGAACCTTCTGCTAGGCAGCATTAAATTAACAAAAAGACATGCAAAAGACTGTCTATTACTTTGAGAAATTAAAATTCTGAATGATGAAGATTGTGAATTCATACATTGGTCACATTTAAAAAGACTCTCTATGAACTGTTACTGAGAAATTACTCTTTAGTTGTAATTTACCTCTATCAGTATGGACCACTACAAGTTGTAAATAACAGTGTTAGTACTAATTACATTAAATAAAGAATTGTGATTATATCTGGCTTGTTGTTTTAAAAAATAAGTCAACATTTTGGGTGATGCATACAATGGTAAAGAGTTGTCCACATGTTACCTAATTCCAATGTCAATAAAACTTTACAATATTTTACTCCAAAAGTTATTTTCAGCATAGTTGAACATAACATCTGAAAGGTTTTGTCCTACTTGATATCAATTTTTGTTGAGAACCGCATGTTTTGAATATTTGTGTAAAGCTCTAAAAATTGATGTCCGTTTCAAGTCCACGTATTACCGAGCAGTAAGTTGATATTTTTCACCTAAAAATGTTATCTCCCCAAATTTTGTTAAACATAATGTTTAAGTGCTAATAAATACCTACTCAAATATGTATAATACATGCATATAAGTTACTCTGCTTACATGACGGAGACTGTTGAACATGAAATGTGTCCACGTGTTACTGCTTGATTGGACCCAAATGTGTAAAAGCTTCACTGTATTGTTAGTAAAAATAAATGCACCTTCATCCTACCTGGACCTGATGAATGTTTATGTGTCATCTGTGCTAATATGTGCTTCATTACCCAAACTAGCAGAGACCATTATTGAAACAAATCAACTAGATCTGTGTTCATAAATGTGTGAGTTATTAGTAAATCACTGACAAAAAGTGGCCACTCCCTTAGGTGCGTTTTCTGGATTGTGCTGTTGCTGCATTGGTAAATCTGAGCCATAGTATTTAACAGAGTGTAGAGCAGAAGACTTGTCTCACCAGAAATCCTGCTCTCGTAAACAAGGGAAGAAAACAGCATCCAGATACACTGACAGAAGATTCTGGAAGTCCTTAGTGTTCTGCGTTGAAAAGGGATACATGGTGTAGTCACTGGCTGTTCAGATGAAAAGACACAATGAAGTGTAAAACATCTTTGATTATCAGCATCACAATAAAAAACACCTTATTTCAATGAACACATATATACAATGTATAAAAATTAATTGTAAATGATCTGTATTTATAGTGTGGGCACAGCCACGCTTTGTTCATTGTCTTGTACCTGTGAATGCATTCATGAAGGTGGACAGGGACCTATTCAGCATTTTGAAGAAGGGGTCTCGGCAGGGGTACTTCTCCGACCCACACAAGACTGTATGTTCCAGGATGTGGGGGACGCCAGTACTGTCCATGGGAGTTGTCCTGAACTGAACACTGGAACACACAAACACAGGTCACACACAGTACCACCCGTGTTTTACTACAAGGTTGTGTTGGATAAAGTAAAACACATCACTTTAATATGATACAAATATAGCTAAATTATTCAGCGTGAAAAATGTTTTGGTTAATATTAATAGCGTCTTGCATTTGCACTTGCCATCCTACCTAAACAGGTTATTAGAGTCCTCTCTGGCAGCATGCAAGTACCGAGCTCCTGTTTTGTCATGAGTGAGCTTCACTGCAGTGAGAAAGAGATCAGGAACAGCTACAACCTGAAAATGAAACATGGCAAATTGTTCAGAAGCATGTTTTTTTTTCCCTGTTAGACCCTATTATTATTATTATTACAGTAGCAGTACCTCTTGGACTGTGAATCCATGTATTTTCTGTCCAGGTTGGTAGTGAAGAGCTCTCTCTGTTGCTGATGTGCTCTTTAGTCTCCATGTGTAGGTCTGCCCACAGAAACTGGAAGGAAAACAAAAAAATTTAACATTTCAACAGGACAATTGTTGCAGCTTTGCTGTATCAACAGTTTTTCTCCTGAGTCAAAATGAAGAAGAGGTGGTACCACCAGTGGTTTCCCCCAAAGGTGCTGCCAATGCATTGTCAAATAAGGTTTGTCATTAAAATATTTCGGGGCGACACAGTGGCGCAGTGGATAGCATCCGTGCCTCACAGCAAGAAGGTCCTGGGTTCGATTCCAACACCAGTCGGTGGGACCTTTCTGTGTGGAGTTTGTATGTTCTCCCCGTGTCTGCGTGGGTTCTCTCCGGGTACTTCCGGCTTCCTCCCACCATCCAAAGACATGCGTTGATAGGTTAATCGGTTATTCTAAATTGCCCATAGGGTGAGTGTGTTTGTTTGTCTCTCTATGTCAGCCCTGCGATGTAATGGCGACATGTCCAGGGTGTGCCTTCGCCCTTAAGTGGCTGGGATAGGCTCCAGCGACCCCAGTGAGGATAAAGCGGGTTCAGAAAATGGAGGGATGGAATAAAATATTTCTTTAAAAAAAAAAAAAACATGTAGGTCACAGATTTTCACATTACAGTGCCATAAGCACAAGTAAAATAAACATATGGGTCATATGGATAAACATATATGGGGAAAACATAATGTCCTAAAGTAACCCTTCAACTATTTCTGTGCTATAATAAAGAACGATCAAGCAACAATATTGGTTAAACTGCAATGGGGAAAAACAAAGGGATTTGAACTATAAAAATAATAAAATACAGAAGCAAAACTCTATTTGTATGTGTCTTAGGGGCTGTGAAAAACAATTTAGCGGTATAATGACAGGGAAGATGCTTTCATCCTAATTATGTCAACATGCTTTAAAACTGGCAAAAGAAACATCACATTTTCTGAGTAATTAGGATTACATTATCAAACAAGTGTTGCCAGGCACAACAAACCCTGCCCCTCGCAAACGTTTTACCTGATTTGCCCTATCTCTTATCATTGCAAAAACACAT
>JAPQRP010000011.1:27962146-27976262 GCA_037367295.1 Apogon hyalosoma | reverse complement strand
GTCCAGTAGTTTTTGCGTAAAGTTGCTGACAAACAAACAAACAAACAAAAAACAAACCAAAAACAATACCCTCGCCTCCCCTTTGGGGGGCGGGGTAATGAGTAAAATCACAATGCGTCACTATGAAGAAACACTTATTGCTTATCTCATCTACACACCTACAGTTCAGACAGACAGCAACATTTGTTAGGGGTGTTGAAGAAAAACAAATAAGTGTGGTAAACAAAAAACTAAAATGACAATTTAGAAATTTGCTAAGAACAGTGCTCATTAGAAAACTTCTATGTAAATTTCCATGTAGTTTTTTAGGGAGCTGAAGTTGACACCATACTTTCCAGAGAGATTCTCTTACACATTAAAAATCCTGAACAAATAGCGATCAAATGACTTATCACTTAATGCAGAGAATCTTTTCAACAGACTCACATATGGTCAATGTATGTGACCACACATACTAGACCTATAAAAATCTCAGCATGTATCTGGACAATGACAGGCCCCTGAACACATCAAAATTCAAAGTGTGTTCAGTTTTACCGGACACAGCTCAGGGCTTTTGGCATCTGCACTAAGAGGCTCCACATGTTTTACCTGCAAGTGACTGAAGTTTACTGTTCTATGCCTGTTATGGAGAGAGCATCAAACAAATGTACATGCAATGGATGGACAAACTGGTAAAGAAAGCTGGCTTATGCAGCATTCCAGAGTGCTGGGAGGTAGAATATATCTCATTTGGAGTTAACTACATCCCACCTCAAAGTATTCCAGGTGATCCATGTTGAACATAAACAACAAACATGGAGATCGCAGAGCTAAGCTCCTATTTGCTTTGTTACTGAAGAGGCATTTTGACTGTCAACAGTATAGTGCTGTCATATGCGCAAACGAGATGGAAGAAGTGAAATGACAGATGAACTAATTATACATTGTGAAGTTTGTTTTTTTAAATTGTGAACTTGTACAATGTGTGCCACCACTGTTGTGTTGTCACGTTGTAGTGTGTGGTGAGGCTGGGGTACTTCTATCTGGCCCCGCTTTGCAACAAGGACCTCCAGCTTGGACAGGTGTTCCAATGCATTTTACTGAGTTGGACATTGGAAACTTCCCATCTCCCAGCACTCTGGAATGTAGTATTAGTGTTTGGCAAGAAGCTGGACACTGTGCTGGAGAGATGGACTGTCAATGAGTTGGAAGACATGTTGGACAATTGGACAACCAAACTAAAACACACCAGAGAAGCAAGTGCAATGGGCGACTCACCTGAGTAAGGGTTAGGCTTAGGGCTCGTAAAATACAAGACTGAAAATTATCCTTCATTTTTACACTATCAAACTGTACAGACACCTGGTCAAGGATAGACCAGACGCCAAACTGTACAACTGCTTAGATTTCACTTACTGTGTTTATTTCTACTTAGGTAGACTTTTCTGTGAATACTGCAATATATTCCCTCTTCTAGTCTCCATTTGTTTTCTATGTAGCAGTGAAAAAGATGTGTGGTTAACGTGTTTATAGATCGGATCATTAGAATGTTTGTATATTGGGTTAAATACTAGTATCAGTTTGCATAGCACTGGCACAATACACGAAGACCTAAGCTAAATCCTTGCAGTTACTCTTGTTTGAGTTGAACATACATTAAGTCTTCAAAGGCATTTTAACCAGCTTTTCTATTAATTAGCTTATTGTTTAGTCAAAGTCATTCCTTCTCATCTGTGGATGCATCAGCTGTCTCGCCTGTGATAATGCACTTTAAGACAATTTCTCCACCTAGATTCTCTCGAATCAACTTCTAGAGGAAGACAGTGAGTGTTGAAATTAAACCAGCTCAACACAAACACGTCTTTGTTTGAATGAAGTGAAACCCTCAGGTGTTAGCTAACTGCCCGGCATCATCGTGTTTAGGTTTAGCTAATAGTTTTAGCTAACTCACCTCAGATGTCGAAGTTTCTGGAACGCTGCCTTCATTTGCCGAAACATTTTCGCTAAATTACACGAAGATGACAACGCCCTGTATGTTCTGTGATGAGGTCACACAATGTCAATAACCTCTTCTCAAAAGCTTAACATTATTTCTATAAAGCAACCTGCTCAACTCATGCCGTTCAGCGAGTCAGTTTCATAGTGATGTCACTGTGCACGTAAAACTGTGGTCAAACGTGCGCACGCAGCCAAGCTCCCAAACATTTTCAGCCAATCGTAGCTATCCTTATGCGCTGGAACTCTGCAAAAAGAATCGAGGCAACTTTATTCACCCGTAAACCTAACCTTACAGTACATCGGAGCACCATTGCTTTTGATTGGTTAAGATACGAAGAAAATTACATGTGATTGGCTGAATTCTACGTCAACATGCCGTCACCACCGGAAGCCTTTTGAAGGGCAGTAACGAGGATATCGCGAAGGAAATACTTTGGATTTTCATTAGCATGCTTATTTTGCGTATTTTCATTAGAGTGCTTATTTTGCGTCAAACATAAAATATAAACAGATTTCATTTTCACTATCATTCTTTTCTCTTTAAATTGTGATTTATTTTTTTCCCCAGCAGATGTCGCGATAACGTCAGACTTTGTTCACGTCAGGCGTTACAGTTTGTGGCTTTGGAAACACCGAAGTACTTATTTAAGTGGAAGGCTTCAAATTTTCAAACTCACATCTTAATGTAAAACATTACTTTTGGTTTTGGTAGTGTGTGAGGAGTTTTAACTTTTTTTAATCATCTAAAATGAGGAAGATCTTAGATTTTTTTTTTTAATAGAAAACCTTCAGTGTTGTTGCTTGGAGCTCCTATTGGAGGCAGGACACACCTTCTATTCTTCCTATCCTGCCAACTGTTACCTTTTACCTTCTGTTCTTCCTATCCTGCCAACTGGTACCTTATATCAATCAGCAACATTTTTAGACAAACTTACACCAAGTAACTACCACAAATCTATTTTCCAGAAAATCATTCTGGGTACAATCTTACTTTCCTCTTTCTTCTTTTCACATAATGTGAATTTCACAAAAAAAAAAAAAGGTTTTCTTTTTTCCAAATGGAGTTGACTTTTCTAACATTTTGCAAGTCAAATAAATGCATCATCTAATCATTTGTGTGATCAGCCTGGACCTGTTGATTTTAATCACAGTGTTAATAATGCTGAGTTCCAGGCCACCCGTAACTCGTATTTTTCCAACCTTCTACCAGTGAAAATGCCCTAGAATGGCAGTCAAACCTGTGACTTCCCACCTGTGAACTCATACTAGCTCCATGTACTCCCAGTTCCGAGTTCTGATGTCACAACAACGACGGCCCCCATGGATGGGGTGTTCATGCAGTTTGTTTATTAAAACAAAGTATTGCTCTAACATTATTTATCTGTAAATGTTCTGCATAGTGATCAGCTGCTCTAGTGTTAGCTAGTTTTTAGTCCATTGAGTGCAAAAACAAATTAATATCAAATATAGCCTACAACACCCATATCACAAGAGGTATAACAGCTTCTCTTGCCTTATGCATTGTTTTTCCTCCACTGTTTCCCTCAAATAAGCAAAGAGCAAACATCCCTGGGAAGAAATTGCTGTAATTGAGCATTAGCGCCGCACGGTCCGCCATGCTAGCTACCACAATTCCAGCAGTTTGGCATGACTTGCCTGGAATGCTACAAAGTCGTGAGTCGTGGTTTGGAGTCGTGATTTACGAGCTCAAAAACCTGCCTGGAATGCAGCATTAGAGACACACAAATGCTAATGCAAGCACTGGCACATGATATAGAAACAGATGAACAGAAGACACTAGACATGGACACATTCATCCATCACTGTTTTGGTCCTATAGTGCAGAAAGTAGAATTGGTACCAAAGCTCCATATGATGATAGATGATGATGTTTTAGCTTGGGTTAGGTTCTGGACTATTGAAATTTATCCAAAAAAAAAAAAAAGAAAACCTTGGGAAATTGTGATTTAACTGGGATTGTATTGCTTGCACATGGCACAGTTATGTGGGTTTTCAAAGTCACATTCATAACTACTTACAGTTACTTTATTCCCCATTGCTACAGTAGTAGTAAATAAAAAGGGAATAAGGAACATTTTTGAAATGACTATTCACTACAAGTACATAATTTAAAAAAAAATTCTGACTACACATGAATATATTCACAATGGGCATTTATTTGAATTTGATTTTGATGGGGAAAATGATTTGTAAATACATCATATTCATATTGAAGTTCAGTCTAAAAACTATCCATTGAAACTGAGGAAGTAATATCATTAGGGTTCAAAGTTAAACAAAAATAGGTAATCTGTACAGATTATTTTATGAATTTCACCTTTAAATTATGAATAATTTTGAAAGTAAATTTTGTTGAAAATGCATCAAACTCATAGTACTCATCAGTCTGAACAATAATCCATTGGAATTATTCTGTGACCTCTTAAGGAAAAGATTTATAAGGGGTCAAAACATAAGAAATGAGCTGATCGATATTGATTATTTCAATAATTTTGCCTTTAAATTATTAATAATTTTGACAGTAATTTTTTTTTTTTTTAAAAATGCATCAGACTGATAGTACTCATCAGTCTGACCAATAATCCATTGGAATTATTCTGTGACCTCTTAAGGACAAGTATTTATAAGGGGTCAAAACATAAGAAATGAGCTGATCAATATTGATTATTTCATAGATTTTGCCTTTAAATTATTAATAGTTTTGACAGTAATTTTTTTGAAAATGCATCAGATTCATAGTACTCATTAGTCTAAACAATAATACATTGGAATTATCCTATGACCTCTAAAGGAAAAGATTTTATTAGGGTTCAAAGTTCAAGAAATAATCTGATCGATACTGATTATTTCATGAACTTTGCCTTTAAATTAATAATTTTGACAGTAAATTTTTTTTGAAAATGTATCAGACTAATAGTACTCATCAGTCTGAACAATAATCCATTGGAATTATTCTGTGACCTATTAAGGAAAAGATTTTATAAGGGTTCAAAATCTCCATTATCAACAGTTCAGTTTTTTCCCCTGTACCGTAATGTCTAGAATAGACACGCTTAGATTTTCAAAGTGTGGTCCACTTGACTGCAGTTTTAATCAGGCTAAATCTCTCTAACTAGCGCTCTTGTAAAAATCCACATAAAGTGTCCGTAGTTGAAACAGAAACTTATCTATTCATTCAAATACAACTTCATTGTAAAAATAACACTTACAGTCTGTCAAGTTGCATCAAGTAATTCTAGAATCTCCGTCTTAGACAGCATTTTTATCTTTTTCTCATGTTTGAATGCGTGTTTCTTTTCTCTCCGTCTCGTTCTCCCTCCACGGATGGATTTCTAGTTAGTTTGGTTTCCTCTTTCATACCCTCTACAGCCTGTAGAGGGAGCTCTAACATAAATTATACTAATTTCTATACTAAACAGCTTTACAGGTGTTTTTTCCTGTTACTTAAATGAGTATTTACTTAATGTGTTTAATTAAGTGTTAAAATAAAATATCAATCTATAAACCAAATGTGCTGAAGTTTATTCACATCCATGTCATCTTAAGAACCTCAGAACTTCTTTTTAAGCATTACTCTGTAAACCTTGGTTACACAAACAAGTTGAAGAGTCTCTTTTTCATTTCATGGTAATTTAAAGGTCAGTTGAAGGATTGAAGGACAGTATGTCCCACAAACAGCCAATCCTCTAATGTGTACTGTGTTTTCTCATATACCGTGCATGCTTTAGTGTCAGGGATGTGAGTGACTATTGGTGTGTTAGTGTTGACATGTACTGTCCAGCAGGTAATCCATGGGATTGTGTAAAGATCAAGACTGTCCAGACAGTGCTTCATCCAGGCTTAAGCTATCTATCAGTGTCAGATGGAAAACAAAACCCCAGCTTTATCCCTCTCTCGCTTCTGTTATTCACAGATTTTTTTTATCCAGGGACAGTCTACTTAACATGTTTATCACTCATTTGCAACACACAAAAATACCCATTACAATGGAAATAATAATAACTGTGGTCATAGTCTAATGGCAACTTCATAAAATGGCTTGGGATGACTAACTGTTTCATCCAGTTTTTACATATTTTTTCTTTTGTTTTGCTCTTTTTCTTCTTCTTATTATTTTTTTTCGTTTGTCAGTGGCCGTGTTTTGTATAGGTCTTGCTCATTTATAGTGTGGAGGACAGCCTTTAAGAACTGGAGTTTTGTACCCTCCCTACAGTGCCACCATGTGGCTGGTTCGTTACTTCACGTCATTGTCATATTTCACATTTTGAGCTTTTTCCAATTTGCTGCAATTTCATCTGCTGCATGACAAAACTGATGACAATAATAAATAGGGTTAGGTTTCTCCTGCTTCACAGATTGAACCCAAACAAGATTTAAAAACCCTTCTATAGCCAGAGGTTGGTTGTCAATGCACCTTTTTACAGCCTGAAGCTGGAGATTAATAACCCTCATCATTAAAAACCCACCTAAATCCAAGCTAAATCAACCTCTAACTGACTTCTTCATCTTTTCTCAATTTTTACCATGTTTATCTTTAATACAGGAGTTTATGGGTATCTCTCATAGCTCAGTACTTCTTACTGCAGTTACAGCTACTTGTTACTACTGTAGATGGATTCATGCACAGTGGCATTTGGCAAGTACTGGTCAGCCACCAGTACCGGTTATCAGCACTGAACTTTATCACACAATGCCTTTGCTGTACCTTTATCACACACCTCACAAAAGGCAAATAAAGATTGGTTATTTGATCAAATAAATGATCACAGGTTGTTTATTTTACATCTGATCCACCTTGGAATGGCAGAGTTCTCCTTTCTCTCCCAGTTCAGACGGTTTACACTTGTTACCACAGTGAGTAGGTGAGAAGATTTGTAGATAAAATAATCTTTTTTGTACAACTATGGAATGAGTTTTTATATTTCATAAATTTAACAATATACAGTTACTGTTATGGCTCAACAAAATTGGACTGATTTGGAAAATGTACTTATACAAGTGTACTGCATACTTTCATTAAGTATGGAGTCTTTAGATGCTAACTGCTGTATATGTGCTCATAGGGTGGAGTTCAGTGAGGTGAGCCATCCTGCAAGTGTATCTGTGCATCTGTGGTCAAACTGTCCCATCTGAATACAGTGTGGAGGTTTTTAGAAGGGCTCAGTTAATACCTATGTGATATGAAGTATTGATTTACTTGAAGTGTACGCACAATATCCCTCACTCCAAGGGCTCTAGGGTTGGTCACCAGCCCATCAGACCAGACTTTACTCTTTTTTTGTTCTGAAATATTTGTTTTTTCTAAGACCTTTTCATTAGTGTGCATTTTAGATGGAACTGCATTCCCATCACGTCCAATTTCCTCCTCACCTCTGGGGCCAATTAGGGCACTGGAGCTGAAAAGAAATGAAAAACAGTGGCAAAACAGCATTTACTTCACAACCCTGTGCTTAATTTGAAGATCTCTCTCTGATCTGAAGTTGATTTAGCCGGGTAATATTCTCTTTGATCTAGCAGGTTTTGCATTTGTTGCCAATCCATTGAGTGGAGACTCCAGAGGAACAGTAAGAGCTCAATGTGTAGATACAAGGGATGCACATCAACACAGCTACACACACACACTGTGTGTATGTGCAGTGCAAACACTCATATATGATAATATCCCTTCACTTTTCTCACTTAAACTCATAAACAATCAGCATGTGTGCAAAATATTTATGCACCATGTTGAGATGCAATTGCACCTCTGTAACTGCAAAGACATTAAGTGTTATGTATTATGTAGCTTATGTAGTTAACCCAAACCATCACAAATCCATGTCTAATGACTCTGTTATGCAAATTTTTAAAACCAATTTCTTATTCATTAGAACATTACATATTTGAGAGGCTCCAAAACTCAAGAAACGTGGCACATGTCAGGAGTGGTTGGTCTTGGCCATAAAAATGACACATATTGACAAAAAAGCTCATAAAAATTCAGTATCTGTTTTCAACTTTTTATGAAAAGAAAATGTAGTGCATGACTCTGGTCCAGATGCAAAAACAGGGCTCAGAATTCCAGCATTTTGGTTTATAAACACCCCAAACTTGGAATGGTGTTGCACATAGTTTTGTTGTTGGCTGAATTCATTTATAAATAACATTATAGCCTATAATATTTCAAAACTGACATCTTAGCAAGTTTAATTCAAAAAAATGGTTTTGCCAGTTTTAACTAATGAAATGCCGTCTGTTCAGTGGTTGTCCATCCAAATGTTAGAGGAAAATACACATCATAGTTAAAACAACCCAGTTTTTTGGCCTAGTTTCAGTGTTCAGCAGATGGTCTTCAGTGACTGGACGGAGCAAGCAACCATCATGTGACTTGGTCACGTGACAAATGGTCATGTGACATGCAAATCTTTGAAGTTTGGAGTAGAATTGCACTTCCTCAGTTATTTTGTGAGTGTTTTGCTTTTAGGCAAACTGAACAATTTCAACTGAGAAATCAGTGTTTCTATTAAAGTAAACTTTAAATAGGTGACACTTTTTCAGCATATGCAGTTTTTGAACCCTTTTGCATTTTTATCCTTCAGCTTCATATTTGTTCATTTTCATCTTAAGACATCTAGGAAGAAAGATTATTAAAATAATAACTTTTTGTCCCATAATGACAGATTGAATTCCAATGTTTTGACAGATAATCAGCTTAATAATACTCAATAATCAGCTCTTACAAAGTGTAAAAAAAAGTAAGCCTCCAGAAGTTTACCTACAGGTAGGTACATGTGTACAAAGAACCACCTGCCCAAAAAAGACTACACAGTTTTGGTTTTAATAAGCTTTGCTTTGTTTTGTCCATTCCCTTGTGTTACAGGAATATCGAACCCTCTGTACAATATGTAAAAGGAGGCCAAGCCTAAAGACACCTTCTGAAGGAGGTGAGTTTTTGTGTGTCATTTATTATTCTACAACCTATTTTTTATACAATAATACATTATTATTACATTTCATAAAATGATTGATGGATAAAAGATGACCTGCATTAATCTTTGGATACAGGACAGTTTTAGTCATGATGTTATTTTGAGCGCTCTTTGGGATCTATTATACGGTGCATGCAGGTGTTGGACAGGGTTACCCTAACCCTAACCCAGGAACATGTGACCCTGTTACATACTGTTATAAATACCACTGGAAGTGTGGAAATGAGGAAGTGGACAGAGAACTGAAGGACAGAACCACTGGAACCAATACAGATAATGGAGGAGGAAGCATATGAGAGTAGAGAAAAATGCAAAGTGACTTATACTTCCAACCAAAACAAAAAACTATATTTTATTTATATTTGTAATCAGTGTAAAAAAATCTGATACTCTTATCATTAAGACATATTATTAAAATGTAAAAGCAAATTTTATCAAATCATAACAAAATACTGATCCATGTCTGCACAGCGTTATAGTTTTAGTATTTCCATAGTTTGAGGCCCAGAGTCATAATTTTTTCATGGGGCTCCAAATCCACATACATTTGTACATTAGGCAAACCAAGCTTGGTTGCTGACCCATTATTTGTTGTGCTTTGGGGTTTCCCCTGGTTAACCCATGTTATAAACTATGGTTTATTCCCTCAGTCAAAATCTGCAGAAAAGTGTGCAGAAGGGATTTAAATAGAGGCTTTAAGCTATATAGATGTGACAGAGAGACAGGCCTGGGCCATCACAGACTGGGTGGTAATTAAAGACCATGATTGTGATGATGTGATGATGACTGTGGATGAGGGGATGTTCAAGAGAAAAGACAGGTAAGAAAAGAAACATCACCAACCCAAACCTCCTGGAGACAGCATCCATTTTGTCCAAACTAATAAATAGAACCTTTTAATAATTCAGATTTTTTTATTTGAATAATTTAAAACCACACTGCAAACATGACACTGTTCTGTATTAATTTCTCTATCATGTTTATTTCTATGATTGCTATATTGTGTTTATCTGCCAAACGCTAATCAGATTCAGCAGGTGTTTCTGGACCAGATTCTACTGCTCCACAAGAAACCTTGGAAACACAACTTCACATTTCCTTTTCCATTTCGTTTTCCAACTGCATGATGCAATGTCTCATAGTGAGTCTTTTAATTTCAACTGAGAGCAGAGGTGGCAGAAGAAGTATGAATAGTTTCACATTCTTGATTTTTCTTTTTTCCCTGATTTTGGCTGTAGCAGCAAAACAGAAAAGATGAATGAAAAGAGAATGAATATGAGCACCATTAGGCAAGGAGAGATTGTTTTTTTAATATTTAACGTGATTAACAAACTTTAACAGCATAACCTGTAACTTTAGACAGTATGCACTCTAGTTTTGAGGGACTGAAGTACTGACTGATGATTCTATCTACACTATTTGGACAAAAGTATTGGGACATGTTGAATTCAATTGTTTCTTTTTTAACAGGAGTCTGGGATCCAAAACAGTAATGACAAATGTCGTAATATAGTTTATATTGGGATAAATATCATTGCATTGCATTGGTTAGTTTTGTTTACATTATCTTTGTTTCCAAAATGCCTCAGAAATAGTTTTTACTTAATTTCTGTCAACAATGATTTTTTTTTTTATCCATGATGATAATTTTAAATGTTCTACCTGTAAATTTCTATGAAAAAAAAAAAAAGAAAAAAAAAGTTTTGTGCTCTGAATGTAAATCAGAATTTTTCTACCACAACTAACCATGCACTTTCTTCACATTTCACTTTGGAAGAAAAATCTCCCATTAAACTTTCAGGAAATATTCATGTTTACTGCTATATGGACAAAAATATTGGGACACATCATGGCTACAGTTTGCAAGATGTCCTGTTCATGCTGATTTGATGTATAAACATCAATATTTCCTGAAAGTTTAATGGGAGATTAAACTTTAATATGACTTCCTGTGTTCAAATCCAGGTCAAAATAACAGAATATGGTCCCTCCTGTTTGGTGTAAACAATGGGTCCAAGACAAGTGGCCTTCTGTATGTACTTCTATATCAGGGTTGCTAAACATATGGCCTGTGGGCCAAAACTGTCCCACCAAATGTTCCAATCCGGCCCATGAGATAAATTTGCAAAGTGCAAAAAAGACTGAAGATATTAACAGCCAAGGGTGTCAAACTCATTATAGTTCAGGTTCCACATACAGACCAATGACAACTCCAAATTGTTCTCTTTGTTTCAGTGCAAAAAATAACATTAAATTCTAAAAAAAATTTACATTAACAAACTATCCTTTAACAATAAAATGTGAATAACCTGAACAGATATGAACAACCTGAAATATCTACAGAAAATTAAATGCAATTTTAAGAAATAATGTCTGTTACTAAATGTTTGGTGCCTTTGTAGATCTGATCCATAATGCACATGTATAAATGATAGGTTGAGGCATAATATTGTTAAAATTGCACTTATTTATTTATTTATTCAGGTTATTCCCCTCTCTTTTGTTTGGATAGTTTGTAAATGTGAATATTTTCATAATTTAATGTAATTTTTTGCAATAAAACAAAGAGCAAAATTTGGAGTTGTCATAGAGGCATAATGTAATATTGTTTGTTTCACTTTAAACCAAGAATAAAATTTGGAGTCATTATTTATAGACTATTATGTTATTATTTTACTGGACCGGACCTCTTGAGGACCTCTCAAATTGGGCTGAATGTGGCCCCTGAAAGAAAATGAGTTTGATGTCCATAAACTATATGATATACGTGTGTATAGGTCTGTAGTGGGCAGGTACATAATGTCATGGGTTGGTCATCCACCTTTGCTCACCACCAACCTCTGTTAATATCTACCATGTCTGGACTCACATCAGTATGTGACATGTTTTTCCTCTGTACTTTTGGCGAAATAACCAAATTCGCTGCAAAAGCTGTATTTTGATTACTTGTAACTGCAAAGGTATAAAGTGTCACAGAAGTGGTTCAGGGTAATTGTACAGGTTTGAACATATGTCAATGTTCAAATGCTGGAAATGAAAACTATGACCAAATTCAAATGAAGCAGACTGTAAGAAGTGGCTCCAAGGTGCCTTTTTGAGCTTATGGAGCTAATCTGAAGTGGGAATTATTACTTTTTCTCTACATTTTATCACAAAAATATTTGTACTTTCAAATACCTACATTTGATTTTATTGCATTATTTTCTGTTTTGCATAATTGTACACCTTCATCAACAACAGTAACATCAAGACCGGTTTCCCTCTACATGGATGAAACAATAATGACACATAAAAGATGAACCCTTGATAACAGAACAGCATTATATGTATGCACTGTATGTTAGATATGGCAACATAGAAGATGCAATGAGACCAATCAGACAGTAGGGGGAGACGTGACCGTATCTGTACTTCAGAAGGGTAGTATCTGTATCTCAGAAGTACAGTATTTGTACCTCAAAATTACAGTATTTGTATCTCAGAAGTACAGTATTTGTACCTCAGAAGTACAGTATCTGTATCTCAAAAGCAAAGTATTTGTCGTTCTATTTGAATAAAGAGTATTTGGACATGTACCTTGCCTTGACCTCATACATGTTCCTTCAGATTTGGAACTCTGTCTTCAGAATCAGAAACTATGTAAAACACTTGATTGTACTTTGTTTTTAATCCAACTTGACATTTTTTTTTTAAGTGCTTTAAATTTTTACATCAGCGTAAAAGTACATTTATTTTATTCCAGGGCCACAGACATTTTTTGCTGAATAATTTACTGCTAAATACACATTGATAGTCAGATCAACGCTTGGTTATCCTCCTGTTCTAACCCACCGTCACTGAGCCCATTTACATTCACACTAATACTCTGATTATTATCTGATTCCTGGAATTATCAAATCATTAGTGATCATGTAAACAGTATAATCTGAAATGTTTTATCAGATAACAGCAGTAATCTCATTATGAGAAATTGGATTAACATACCTGGATTTCATGTATACAGGTTAATCAGATTTATTTAATTCTTTTACATCTGTGCATGTGTAAACACAATTAAAATTGTAGAAAATGGAAGCTACATGGTCAAACATGAGAAGACAATAACAGGCAGTTTGAGTGTACCGTCACTATGTACGTCCCTACTCCGATAATGGACTGGAGCGTCCAAACCAGGGTTTTTGATTATTGCATATCTGAAGTGAATGTAAACACATGAGATCTGATTATTACTACTATCTGATTACTCCCAGTTATCAGATTTTTATAGTCATGTAAACAGGCTCACTGATGTGAAGGACATTTCTTCCATCGTCAGGGGAATAAACTGAGGCTTATATCTTGCTCTGTAAGTTCAGTATGTGGGAGTTCTTTTCCTGTTTGAGGAGCCTTCCCAGCAGCCTTGGCTCTGACCTCTAGAGAGGACGGATAATAACTTCAGTGCAATGAATGTTCAAAGTTAGTTTGCCCTCCACTCACAGCTATATCTCCAATTTCTGCATTCACTTTCAAGCTTGTTCTCACACTTTTCACACATACACAGTTTATCTGTTCGTGTGTGTGTGCGTGTGTGTGTGTGTGTGTGTGTGTTAAAGTCAGTCTGTGCACAGAAGTAGGCTATGTATAAGTGGGGGAAAGTCATTGTGTATTATGTCTTATTTTCTTACTAATTCACCCAAATCTGACTTTATTTATGCAATTCATTTCTAAAGAACCAGAATAAGCACATAAAGATGGGCTGTTTTATGACTTTCCAATCTTACAGCAACAACTATTCTGCAGAAAAAAATGTACAAATGTGAAGAAATATAGTGAAGAGTCTAGAAGTTTGTCCTCAACAAATTTTGTCCACATTTGCTGTTAAAAGATTAGATTAGATTAGATTGCTTTTTGACATAAAATGAACTTTTTTTTTTACACACAGAAACATTTGGCTTTGGCATTATTACCCACTGCTGCAAGAACAGAAATACAATGGGACAGACTAGGTTGAATAAAGATCAAATAAAATAAATGAATAAAATAAAATTTACATGAAGTAGAGTAGGTGGTGCAGTGGATAGCACTCGTGCCTCCAACACCAGTTGATGGGGGTGGGACCTTTCTGTGTGGAGTTTGCATGTTCTCCCCATGTCTGCGTGGGTTCTCTC
>JAPQRP010000011.1:27933581-27945119 GCA_037367295.1 Apogon hyalosoma | reverse complement strand
GGCTGGGATAGGCTCCAGCGACCCCCGTGACCCTAGTGAGGATAAAGCGGGTTCAGAAAATGGATGGATGGATGGAGGTGATATGAGGTATAGTGGGACATTTTAAACATTTTAAACATCCATCTGATTGGCCACTATCTCACTGATGAAACTGGTCCCTGGTATTCTGTATTTTTGTCATTTGTTAATGACAACTTTGTGAGTTTTAAACATTCCCTCCATTCTGTTACACATCTGTCTTTTATATGAAAAAGTTCACAGGTCATGTCTGCCATCCTGTCCTAATGTAAATCCACTATGTGGTACCTAGTCCTGTAAGTGCAGACAATGGATTCACTGGAAACAGTCACAACTATCACCATAAAATACACTGACTACATTGTACTTGTACTGCCTGGACAAACAAACAAATAAATGAATACTCATCATGCCTAGTGCCTACAGTACAAGCCTGTGGGGGCAGTGTTATGGTGTGAACATTATGTGTCCAGAAATTATGGAAATAAATGTAACATTGCTTAAGCTGACTGATATAGTGATACTAATCCAATATATGTGTGATCAAAGCTAAAGGTGGCCTAATTAAATTAGAGGTTTTTTGTTTGTTTTTGGCTGAGCTGTGTATTAAATTTCTGTCAAAGACATCACTAAGCCATGGATGTAAACTGAAACTTGACTGATTTACCATCATTTTTCCTGTTTTAATGCAAGGTTTTAACAAAACACCAAACTAAGTAGGCATTTGATTTTATTGATCATGAACTTAAACAGCTGTGTAATACTCCAAGAAGAGCTTTGAATGTTTCTTCATTTTATGCCAGACACAAAGTTCCTCAATTTTAAATTCCTGTTAAAATAAAAGGATGCTGTGTGCCTAATGTATGCCATTAACCATGTTTTCACATGAAGTATCAGCACTAGGTGTTGTTCACTTTTACTGTAATTTTCTGTTCCATTTAAGGCCAAGTCTAAGCACTAACTTCACTTCGCCAACCAAAGGTTAAAGAAGTGGTTGCTTTTGTCCTGTTGTGCTGTTAATGTAAAACCCTCTCATCCTCAACAGATGTGCTTCACTTCTATCTAATTGAACTGTCGCTCGCTGTGATTGGTCCCCTGCTGTTAATGAATGGGAATGGTGACTGGGAAATGTCATTCATGTGTTTTGCTCAGGCTCAGATTAAAGGTCCCATTATTGTCAAATGGCCTGCTGTTAATATCCCTCGGCACATTACTCTGCGGAGGTCACTATGTTAATAGATAAAAAATTTGCTCCCATTAACATTTTACATACATGCTGTGTAAGAGGGGGCTTTTAAACACACTCAAAGACAAGTAAAAAGAGCTTGCATATCTTGTTTGATTGCACGAGTTATACATATGCAAATTTTTAAACAACTGACAATGTTGTTCAGGTTCTTATTTTTTTTCCTGATTGTACAATTTGATGAAATTTCAGGGATTCCCTTTAAAATAACTTGATGACAAACTGATTGTGGCATCCATAAATGTTCACTCCATTCCAAATGGACATGTTGGCCTAATTGTTGGGGATATTGGATTGAAACCAGAGCTGAGCATAGCAGGATAAACATTGAAATTGATGGTATTGATTTAATTACCAGAATCTGCCTCAGGTAATGATTGAAAAACTGTGTGTGTGGGGTGGGGGGCACTCACAGGAAAACCAGGAAGAAGTTTCAGGATTAAATCTTTGTTTAAAGTGACTTTTATTTATATTTAGCTCTTTCACATTTTTTTTTCTGTGGGCCTATACTTCAGCCCTAATGATGTTCATATCATCTGATATTCATGTACTTTATAAAAGCAGTTGGTGTTGTGACAGTAGAAGCCGAGCAGACTCCATTATTGGGACTATTGGTCATCCGTTATCGGGCGCTGTGGCTCTACGTGCCCTTTAGCACAACTATATGAAAAAACATATATCTGTTTTCAATAGACTACTTTTCCAACCTGCTTTGAAATATGAGTTGATGTAGCAGCATCGATCCTGCATCGAGATAAAAGGCAGAGCAGGAAACAGACACAAGAACAGATATTTCATTGCCACCTCCATGGCTACACTACATATCTGAGCTGTTCAATCACTAATCAAGACTCTCACACACTGTTTTATTTTGTTATGTTGTAATGTTTCACAGTCGATGTCTGATTATTAATCACTTTTTACTGGGAAAATGAAACCATGTGAAATGAGTCCTATTTTAAAAACATGGAACCCAAAAAATATAACCTTTCCTGATGAAAGTTTTTCATTATGACCCATAGTTATATGGTGACAAGGATTCTTCGTATTTCACACTTTCTTACTCCATATTCACATTATCTGTAAAAGAAGCCTCATATTCATTATAAATACCTTAAATTTTACAAATGGAGTTTTCAGACAAGTTTCAAAGAGGTGGATGGAAACTAAAATCTGTGTTCTGTTTATTTGTGATGCTCTTCTAACATTATGTTTCAGCAGCTTTAACTGTGACTTCCTGTTGATGATGATGATGACGGTCTATGACCACAGGATGGGAGGGACAGACTTATTTATCTATTCATGGGACAAATCTGAAACGCAGGACAAAGTGGATTTGTCCTTGGAAGGTCCACAAAAGGAAAAGTTCAGAAGCATCTCAGTGTTGAACTCCTCTGCACAAGACACCTACCTTCCGAACCCTGTACAAAAAAGGTGTTAATAGACAATTAATAGACATTAACTCTCAAGGATGAGTCAGTTCATACAATTTCTGAAGATAAAGAGTGTTTTAATGAATGTGGACCTGAAGCATTTGAATGAAAACTGTATACACTTTCTGTATACACAAAGCTGTACACTTTCACGTTTACAAAATTTTCAGGTTGGATTATCTATTGAAATTATGTTCTATTAAAATTATCTCCTATAAAATCTTAGTGCTCTCTATCGCTAAGAATTTGATAGTGATACAATACACTACAACATATTGTAGTAATAGAATAATAAATAGATAAATTCATTAAAAAATCTAATCTCACCAAAACTATTATGGTCAAATGGATGCCCCAATATTCACACTTACTGATGGCAATCATCAAGATGCAGCAGAATATAAGTAAAGGATTTAACAAATTACAAAATGCTTGTTTTAATTATGTAGTCTGAAAGTTATACGTATAACTGAACTGGATTTAAGTGCAGAATTAGAAACATGAAGTTGACCCTGGATTATGAGTTGTAGTAGTTTGTCAAAATTTTGTTTATAATTAACAAGGAAAACCTTGACAACTCCAATGAAATAATGGAAACTCAGGCAGTAGAATAAAGACTACACTACTATTCAAACTACAATAATAATAATAATAATAGTGATAATAGTAACAATAATAACAATTAGGGTTGAATTTGTAGGCTTTAGTCCTTTTTATTTCTCTCTGAAAGTCCAGCCCTATATTGTTTTTTGCATGAACAGTGTTGATTCTTTTTGCTCCATAGATGTTGCTTGATTTTGGTCCATTTTTCAAAGATCATGGCTCTAGTTGATTGTCTTCTTTATTGAAGAGGACAAAATGAGCCTTAAACTCTTTGGACTCAGCCATCATATGTATAATTACCTAGTTTGGTTTGATAAAGTTAGTACCATTGCACTACTTCCTGTTTTGCAGGGTTCCCAGGCATCCTGGAAAACCTGGAAAATGATTGACCAATTTTCCAGTCATGGAAAATGAGGAGAAAAAAGGCCAATGTCCTGGAAATGGTTAAGTTATCCTGGAAAATTATTTATCCTCCCCGTGCCTCATGACCTTGTGTGCCTAAACTGAAATGAAACAAAGGAAATTATTTTTCAGTAATTTATTGAAAATATACAAATATTTTTAGAGGAAGTGCAGGAGAAACAGTAAGAGAGAAGAGAGAGATGAGTTAGGAATTGCCCAATTGACCATTGTAACTCCGGTTTGCCAAACTAATGAAATGAAATGTGTTTGCATTATTCTATGACACATTTGTCATAATTATTTTTTCATAGATACATTATAGCCATAGACTGCATCAAATGTTTGAGTAATAAACATAGAAACAATCTGGGTAAATTTAAGTTACAACTGTAGAAAAGAACACTTCCAAAGAATGAGGGGGACGGGAATGTATGATATAATAACTTGTCTCTGTAGCGACTGAAAATGTCCTGGAAAAGTCCTGGAAAATAATTTCAGGTAAAGAGTGGGAACCCTGTCTTTGTTTAGGCCAGTTGAAGTTAGCTGACAAAACTACTACGTTGCGCCACCATTTATCTTACTGTCAGAGGAGTAGTCGTAAAACCTGTAATATCAGTAACAATTGTAATAATGATATAAACAAAATGTGATACAATAGGGTATTTATGGCATTTGGACTCCCATACAGTTCTGTAAAACACAGCTTTAGTGCCATCCTTACTAAAATACAGCACACTTACTTTTTTACAATTGAAATACATCTTATAAAGGTGTTATGATATAAAGCTTCCACTGGTGCTTTATGATAGCAAACATTCATCCCAAGTCAACCATTGAACAGATTCAAGGGAGAGCATAAATTCACACTGAGGAGTTAGTGTTGGTATTGAATAGAATCCTAACATTTATCAGCTATAAATATGAATATCAGATTAAACCCTAACAATTACCAAATGTGGACATTGTGTGAAATGTGTTTCCATTACTGTGACAAATAACATTACAGTGGTCGACTATGGTTTGGTGCTTTGAATCAAACCTCACAGCACAAAGACAACAGATGTGATCATTTCCATGGTTTGACATGAGTCTTACTGCCAAACACCAGTTGAATCATCACATAAAACAGAAAATAACCCTAATCCTATCTTCATACTGGGTGCCTAGATTATCATGAAGCTCCTTTGATGGGAATAAATCACACCCCCTTCTTTACCTGCTGTGGTTGATTTTGATTTTGTTTTGTAGAATATTTTTCTTGCAGTCATGAATTTTCTCGTCTCCTGCTAATCTCTTCCAACATTTTGAGTTGAGCTGAATGCTGACTGTTTGGAGTGATCAGGCTAAATTACCTAAGAGGCCATTAATAGTTTATAGGGCCAAGGCTGATGAAAGACAGATGGGTGGGAGAAGGAGAAGAAAGCTAATTAAATCAGTGTCGGGGTCGCTGGAGTCTCGAGCTGGCATGGTGGGCCGTAAAGATTACCATTATCACTTTCATTATCCTTGCTGATTGTTTAGAGGTGTGGGGGAGTGGGCGGATGGGGGTCCTGGGTGGTTGGGGGGCATTACAGAGGGACTCGTGGCACCAAATTGCTTTGCCATCCCAGTTTACAAAAATCAAAGAATTATCATTATCGGAAGTTATTGCACGGGGGGTGGTGGTGGTGGGGGGGTTGATACCACAAACAATATATGCACATTCCGTTATATAATTTTCACAGTATGCTTGATTTCCAGATTTGTAGATGAAGAACATTATAGAAAAAGCTCAGATAGGACTATTTCAGATTGGAAGCATGCAGTGGTGGTGGTTAGAGCCTTTTAATACACAGTATGTAGCACTTCAATAAAATATATAAAAATGATTAGGTCTACGTTGTATATTTTATGGACAAACTCTACTGTGAGAGACTCATCCTGTATGAGCTTCAACCCATGGTCAGACCACATCTGGACCCCTTTCAGATCACCTACCTACCCAACCCAGAGGGGAGGACGCCATCATCTGTCTGCTGAATTGTGTCTATGTTTTTGACTTTTCCAGTGTATTCAACACCATCAGGCCGACTCTCCTGGGTGAGAAGATGACATCAGTGCAGGTGGATGCCTCTGTGTCCTGGATGGCGAATTGTGATTAGGTATGGGAATTGATAAGGACTTAACTATTCCGATTCCATTATCAGTTTTGTTTATCAATCCAATTCCTTCTCTTATTGATTCTTATTGGGTGAGGGAATAAAAAGTACAAACAGGTCTGTTTGTATTAACTGTCTTTTATATTTCCATCTCTGCACAGAAAATATAACAAATACAGTATGCACAAATAAAAAAAAACAGATGACACCAGGCCCAGTTCAGGGTGTGTGTGTGTGTGTGTGTGTGTGTGTGTGGGGGGGGGTCACATACAACCATACAAAGTGAAAGAGAAACTTAAGATGCTTGGAACCTCAGTCATAAAGCTTCTTACGAATCGATGGGTTCATATGAATCTCTCGGTTTGTATGAGATCTGGAGTTCATAGACATTTGTGGAAGGAGCAGTAGTTTCTTATGGCCATCTTATGAAGTCAATATGGCTGCCGTACAAAACACAAGAGCAATTTGAGGTGTCTGTGAGAAAATTACATGATTGTGTGTCATGTGAACCTGTACAGTTGTCACAGTCTTCATAAGGGTGCCTTGGGACCTTCCTACATCAGACCTACAGCCACTTCATGACTTATTTTGCCGTAAGTTGGATGTAAGGCACCCCTATGCACAACTTGCACACTCTCAACTTGATGATAGGAAGATCTAACGCCGTTTCAGAATATTTAGATTGGTATATTAAAAAGTGGCCGTGTACTAAAAGTCCTGTGTCGTGATCATTGCATTCAAGATGGCAATAATTCCCACAAGACTGAAACTTCTACATCTGTCGTCATGTCCACTTTGACGTCTGCAAAAAACTTAACATTGTTTAATCTTAGAGTACTGTTCATTCATTCATTCATTTATTTTCTGAACCGGTTTTTCCTCCAGACAGTCGTGGAGGCGCTGGAGCCTATCTCAGCATTGGAGATGTCCACGCATAATTTGGTGATGACTGATGCTCTTTTCAGACATTAAACTACTTTAAGCTTTTTTTTACATTAAGGGTCTGATTTACTAAGATCGCAAATAACAGGTGCAAATGTGCTTGCTCGCGCTAAAAAATGTGCGTGCTATTGATTTGCGAGTCACCGGTGATTAACTAAGATTGCCTGTGCAAATGACAACAGGTGCAAAGTCCTGGAGACCGCCCTATTTAAATGAGGATTTTGTGTGCGCTACTGGTTGTCATCATAGAGATAGTACACTGGAAAAACTGCTCTGGGATTCACAAGTACTTATGAATATGGAGTTGCTCTTTTTCCACATAGAGGGGTGAATAGGTATTTCTCTGTTTATCAGTAGTTAGTAGTTATCAGTGGTTACTAGTGAAATAAATAGCTTCTCTCTGTATGTCGCTCTGTATGGTGAATGAAAACTTTTAAGCCCATGGGCATGAGAGAAAACCCTCTGCATCAGTGCTTATATAGCTGGTTCACGAGTCCACACACATGGGCACGAGTCACAACACCGTGGACAGCGCTGTTTGTGTGTGCGCAGCGTTAGAACTTGTCCTGTTCAGTCTCCCCTGCGAGAGACAGACAGACAGACAGCGACACCTCTCAGACGTTAGGTCCTGGCCTAAAGTGGGGGATGTATATGTCTGGTTTTTTTTTTTTTTTGTTCTTTTTGTCATTCCAAAAATGTTGATGTGATCAAAACAGATTAGTTCTGTGCGTTTCCTTTGGTTGGGCCTTTGCCACCTCCTCACCATAACAACTGCAGCCAGTTTTGCATGAAGCTGTGCCAGTTGAAACCTGCCTTTCAAGATGTGCTAAATATAGATGCAAAATCAGCCACCGCAACCAGTTTCAGGTTTGGTAAATCACATTACGTGCACTAAATAAATATTTGCATCTACCTCTCAATAATTTTGCACGTTCTGGCTCAAACGCCCATAATTGCATATTCATTAAGGCAAACACGCTAAATGGGTTGTGCGAGCTATTTTGCCCATTTGACAGGTGCAACCCTCAGTGCGTCCTGTTAGTAGATAAGCCTCAATGTGTTTTTGTGTGCCCAGTCAAGTTTGCATATGTTTTTACATGTGCAAACCTTTAGAAAATCAGGCCCTAAGTGTTTTAGAATGTGAATGTGTGTTTTATGTGTTTGGGATTGTGCACTGGCTGTGGTGCTGACTCACACATTCCTGTAAAGTATGCGGGAAAATTGACCTGCACATAATAAGACATCAACTTACGAAATTTGAAGTAAGATATAAAAATAAAAACATACACAAGAATAATAGAGGGGAGTGAATGTTAAAAACACTAACCATCTGTCACACATCTCCATCACTCTGATCCTCATTCCTGTCGACTGTGCATTGTCTCTGTAGATTTTGGGTTGTTTCTTCAAGCTAATTTTTCTGTTAATAAAACACTTTTTTCCCTTCAGCACCATGTGTTTGAGTCCAGTCATCCACTCCGTCTTGACAGTTTGTATTCGATCTGCTCTAAGAACTGCACCAGTGCTACACGAATGATGCATTACTGGCTATGGGAACACCTAATGTCTGCCTTAAGAAAGCCGTGTGAATCTCTGTAAGTTTGTTCATATGAATGTCTTTAACGGACCCCTAACAATAACATAATGTGTTCCTCTGATCTACTTGCAGCCAGCACAGGAACGTGGGTTCTGGAAAGGCTTCCTGATCCACGAACATTGTGTGGTGTTCTTCAGTTGTTCATAAAGCATTCGTTAGGGCGCCATACGAAAGGGGTGTTCGTAGAAAATCTTGGACAAGATCACCCACGTGGCTATGAACTTAGGAACAGTCCACGAACATTCCATTGTTATAAATCTGCCTTGAGAAGGTTGTACGAAACAGTCCATAAATCGTTCGCACGGTGTTCATAGCTGTTCGTAACTGCATTTGTGACTGAGGCTTCACTAATTTCTTTGTCACCCACTGTGTGCACTTCCTTTTCCTTTTCCCTACCTTCAGAAACTTTTATTTAACGGGACAGGATGTTTGTTCCACCCCCCACCCCCACCCCCCAAAAAAAAAAAAAAAAAGAATTACATGCTGTTGAATTACATGCAAATGTTTTTAACATTTTGGAGGTATTTCCCCCTTTGACAAAATGGAAGCTTTGCAAGTGACCCTGGTGTCATATTTTCGTGTGAAATAAAGCCATACTTTGGAGTGTTTCTGCCTTGACACCATGTTCGCTATGTTGTAAACCAAAACAATGCAACGTATGTGTGAGGTCATCACAAATCAGCAGAATCGTTAAGCAGGCAGGCAAACAATTTCAAGGAATTGAGCTACTGGGAACCAGTTCTCAAAAAGAACCAGTTCTCAATTCCTATCCCTATTTGTGATGTTGGCAGACAGAGCACCGGGCTGCTGTGGAGTCCATCGTCATCTGGTGTGAGCAGAACCATGTGCAACTTAACGTATTGAAGACCAAGGAACAGATTGTGGACTTTAGGAGATCCATGATATATCATTCCATGAGGTGCTGGCCAGTCACAAGAACATGCTCAGAGATAGACTGATAATGGACCACAACAATGAAATAAAGATGATAATCCAATGAACTGTTGAACCACATATCCTGCTACGTTTTCTTATACTTACATGGAGTGACTATAACACACAACAGTTTTCACTGGGATTAATAAAGTATTCTGAATCTGAGTTTGGATCTGAATCTAATTGCATTTAATTCAAATCATTCATTCATTCATTCATTATCTGAACCCACTCTTACCACCAGGGTCACAGGGTTGCTGGAGCCTCTTCTAACACAATTTGCGAGCTAACAAGAGACAGCAGGTGCATATTGAGGCACTGGCATCGCCTGTGGTTAATTTTCGGTGCCTTAGGCTTACTTCCAGTGGCTGTGGCGCCACTGCCAGAGAGACAGCGGCTAGTGCTGTGGCTCCATGCAATGGGTGCCAGGTGACAAGTGCCATGGCCTGGTACCATGGCTCAGTGCCAGGTGCCATGCACGTTTCCACAGCCGGGTACTATGGGTTGGTGCCATGGCACCACGGTACCATGGTCTGGTACCACAGCTTGGTGCCAGGTGCCATGGCACCCCAGTACCACGGCACCCCGGTACCACAGCTTGGTGCCAGGTACCATGGTCATAGTGGAGTTTGTTTGACCATTTCATATATCAAATCATTAACAATGTCAAACATACTCCATGATACACACACAAAGTGAAACACAATCATATTTTCCCAAACTGTTTAATGAACAAATGTCACTTTCTGAAAGAATGAGGATTTTAAAACATGTTAGGGTGATATGATCCAGACTGGTCAGTGGTGGTACTCCTGGTGAGTGACAGACAAACCACAACAATGGCATATGGTCCAGGTACTCTGCAAGTCCTGTTTTCTGATTTTCCATGGCCTTGCGGTCTATGGAGCCCTCGGACCTGGTCTGTGGTGAGCTCGGACGGGGTCAATGGTGTGCTCGCTTGGACCTGGTCTGTGGTGAGCTCAGACATGGTCAGGACATAATGTAGGGAAAACAGTAAAGTTTGTGCTGGGAAATGTTAATTGTTAAGAAGAATTGATAACCTGATTACCTCCTAGTTGTGTTTGTGGGTATCCATATGGGCTCCTATGTCACTGTCATTATTTCTTTTTCTACTTCTGAGATCACTACACACAATTTTTTTTGTGCTTGTCTTTTTGGATGTGCAGAGTTGTGTTGGATTAATATGTGAGAACTCCTCTATATAGCACTAACAAATGTATGGTCCAAAACACCAAGCCGTGGCACCTGGTACCCATGGCATGAAGCAATGGCACCGTCTGCTGTCTCTGGCAGCGGTGCCACAGCCACTGGAAGTGAGCCGCAGGCACCGAAAATGAGCCACAGGCACCAAAAGTGAACCACAAGCACCGGAAGTGAGCCATGGCACCTCTGGCAGCTGTGCCACAGCCACCAGAAGTAAGCCACAGGCCACAGTGAGATTTCGTTCCTACTGGCTAACAATGGTATACCAAATGCAGAAGCTCAATGAATGCTATATCTGTTTCTGGGCTGGCTGCATTTATTAATTTTAGTGCAACAAATTTTTCAGTGAATAATGCTCAGCAACGCTTGAATTTCCTACTTTTGGAACCATTGGAATCCTTTAGTTCCCATGGAAACCCACTGCTATCTCCCCACATCGTTCATGGGAAGGCCACACAATGTATTGTTGGCAGTTTTCAGTTAGGAATCTTGAAACCTGCATTACACTGGCATACAGATGAATGGCTGACGTGCTGTGAATCAGCAATCACTTAGTACAGTGCTCCTGAATAATCATGCAATGCTAATCACATCTGAAAGAAAATTAAAATTATTTGATCTGTTTTTTCTATATTTTTTAAAATTTTGCACCATTTTAAAATTTATTTTACACACTTTTCTCTCCCCAAAATTAATGAATCTGTCAGCATTAGGGTTAGAATGAATTATTATATTCACACATATTGTAGTGTATTGGATGTCTAAGGATGACCCAAGTTATTCCGCACAGGTGACTTTATTAACAGAATTCGGTTACTGTTGATCGTAACCACGCTGAACAACAGGACAAAAAGAATGTGTGGCATATCGGTGCGCACCTAGTAGGTGATTAGTGGGTGGCACCGACAGCCTATAAGGCAGTGGTGTCAAACTCCGGTCCTCGAGGGCCGCTGTCCTGCATATTTTAGATCTTTCCCTCTTCCAACACACCTGATTCAA
>JAPQRP010000011.1:27869542-27883739 GCA_037367295.1 Apogon hyalosoma | reverse complement strand
CACACACACACACACACACCCACACACACACACACACACACACACACACACACATATATTTCCTTCTGTTTCCACATGGTTTTCTACCAGGACTGTTTCCTCTTTCAGGCTGACAGGATGTAGACAGTGGAATCCCCTCGGAACAGGGAGGGTGTGTTTGAGGCTTCATTCCACGTCTGGGTTTAGAGTGGGAAGGACAGGCACACATTCCTGTTTGTTCACATTATGGCATTGGCAGCAGCATTGCACATCTAACTGGGGGGGTGGGTCATTCAGGGTCCTTTGGGGTCATGTGCTCTTATCATCACATTCACAGCTGCTGGGGCCAAGTGGAAGGACAAGGCTGGAAAAAAAGCCTCTCTCATGTTCTACTGTGTTTGAAGCATGTAGTTCTGCAGTTGGAGTTGAAAGTGGACAGTGATGTGGATCCTGTTGGAGGCGCTGCACCAATGAATGACTGAATCAATGAATGGGTGAAATAAAGGGAACACAAATACAATAATGGACAAGTCCACATTTTTCGATGAGTGAAAAAAGAAAGAAGACAAGGCAAATTTATTTGTATAGCTCAGTTCATACACAGGGCAATTCACAGTGCTTTACAAAAGTGGAAAAGAGACAAGTAAAAAAACACATAATTACAATTAAAACATGATCAATAAAACATAAATAATCTATTAAAGTAAAAGAGAAGAGTGCAGATAGAACCCTTTCAGCTGTTATATGCACAGCTAAGCAGAGCTGTTTTCAGCCTGGACTGAAATATTGTGAGAGTAGAGGCCTGTCTCACATCATCAGGAAGACCATTCCAGAGTTTAGCTGCATGGAACTGAAATTCAGCTTCACCATGTCCTGACTCTGGGCACCAGTAAAAAAAAAAGACCTGTCACTGAGGTTCTCAGGGTCCGAGATGATTCATATGGGACCAACACTTCAGAGATGTACTTTGGTGCTAGACCTTGGAGAGACTTACACATGAGCAGAGCTGTTTTAAAGGAAGCCAGTGTAGAGACCTGTGTACAGGACTAATATGGTCGTACTTCCTGGTTCTAGTCAGGACCCGAGCAGCAGCGTTCTGGATGTTCTGCAGCTGTCTTACAGCTCATTTAAAGTCCAATGAGAAGACCATTGAAGTAGTCTAAGCTGCAACAAATCCATTTCCTCTTTGTTCTACTTCTGATCATCTGAATGCTCAAGTGAGAATTGAGTGAAATATCTTCAAATGTGAACTGCCAAGTGAACTGGATTCACATTAAAAACTAAAACCTGAGGTGTCATAAGATGGACTACAGCTATACCGTCAGTAGTCAGGCTTATGTTCACCGACTTCAAACTGACTGCAGAAAAGGTTCACAACTGTGCTAATCTGGGTTATCTGTTTGCTGAGTCAAAGAATGAAGTCAGCCATGACACTAATTTAGTGATGTGCAATTTTGAGAAGTATTTACCTCAAAAAAATGACAGTAGGACCAGTAGGTTGATTTACCATGCCAATTAAACAGTTTTTAATGCAAAAAGCATCTTTTCATGGAAAAATATGAAATAGTAGTTTATGTCATAATTTAGCTACCGAGAAAACTGGGTAAAAATGCTTGATTGCCATAGTAACCAAGATGGCAGTCCCGGGGTTGTTTTGTGATTGTCATTTAACTGTATCTTCTTTCACTCTTGGAATGCTTCAAACCGTGAAAGACTGTAGCATGAAGTCTTTCCTTAGGCCATGACAAGAAGTAGCACTGCTGTCTGGGTCAGTGTCGTTCAAAGGAATCATACATCCATGGATAATAGTGTCATATTTGAAAGGCAGAAGTTCTGTTCTACTCTACTGTGATTGGTTATTTTTCTGACCTTTTCATACTACAGGGGAATATGTTTTTACACCAATACACTAATTCCAATTTAGCATCTGTAACTAATTGCACTGAGGTCTTGATTAAAGCTAAGAAAGTTGTAAAGTTTTCCTCAAATCCACCAGACTCTCTTAACAAAAACAGCAACTGAGCAACACATCAAAATATGAGTTGCATGTTACTGCCACGTCTATTGATTAATCATATAACTACTTTAATTCTCTGTTGAAAAGGCCTTTGTAGTATTCTAAAAACACAAAACAATTAGACTGAATTCCTGTAGTGTGTTTGTCCAGACAGGATAACTGAACCAGTTATTGATTTATAGGCCAAATATTTGATAATTAAATCACCATATGAATATTTTTTGTCAGTATTTACAATTTACACTGCTAGTTGTACTTAGTGTCACTAATGTAATGTGTATTAATGTGGTTTGAATACTTTCCTAACAGTCATCTGTCACTTTGGTCTTAAGAGTTTTCTGAGGAGAACTTTTAGAAGGTCTTGTTTTGACCTTTAGTGCCTTTTTATTTTACTTGGTCTGGTCTTTGTCTCAGTTAAAGAGGACTTTCCATTTATTTTTAATTGATCCTTGTTTTGACCATAGCTGAAGGAATAGCACTAAATTTCTGGTACATATTCTGATTTGTCAGTATCATTACTGTGGTTTAGGATAGATGCGGTTTAAGTTAATCAACCCTTGCAAGATTTCCCTCTGTAACATTTGTTTTGCTTTGGTAACTGAGTTGTAATGCCATTGTTGTGTATCTAATTAGGTCTTGGTCTGGTCCTGACTTGGTCTCAGTCTCAGGTTGGTTTCAATCACAGCATTGTCTTGGCTTTATCTCGGTCTCAGTTCACACAGGTCTAAGTCATGACTTGGTCTTGGTTTTGGTCTTAACATCAATGCTAAATAACACATTAATTTATTAATTATCTGAACCCGCTTTATCCTCACTAGGGTTGCGGGGGTCACTGGAGCCTATCCCAGCTACTTGTGGGCAAAGGAGGGGTGCACCCTGGACATGTCGCCCGTACATCATATATAGAGACAAACAAGCAATCACTTTCACATTCACACACAATTTAGATAAACTGATTAACTTATCAGTGCATGTCTTAGGATAGTGGGAAGAAGCTGTAGAGAAGTGGGTATGATATGGGAGATATGGGGAAAATATGGAAACGCCACACAGAAAGGTCCCACCCCCATTGACTAGTGCTGGAATCAAGCCCAGCACTTTCTTGCTGTAAGCCACAAGTGCTGGGCACTTGTGGCTTAAAAAGCACTGCACCACCGTGTCTCTGCTAAAAAGCACCTAAATACATGAATACATCACATACTGTATGTCTGTGTATGGCTGATAGTGGGTTTCCAGAACCATACTGTGTTCAAACATCTCTCTGATTTTAATTTTGCATGACTTTTTTTTCCCCAGGTGTGATTTCCTATCTGATGGCATTGGACCTATGCTATTTATTCTGCTTCTAAACAATGGAAACACATTAATTCCCATCAAAGATACTGCCACTTTCATGTGCCAAATATCACTATGGCCATTGTTTTTCTGCAGTTTCTGTATTTAATACATTTTGGCATCATTTGACTCAAGCAGATTAGCTATTTGTGTTGCTGACTAGTATGACTTTTTTTGCAACAAAGAAGTACTAATAGTACTGGCTAAAAGTACTGGCTAATACGTTCTACATTTTAGTAAAGCTCTGGTGTCACTGATTCACTGTCTGAGCCCCTTAAAGAGTCCTGAAAAACCATTTAAACACCACTCACCTTTTCACATTTTCGGCATTTATTTCTTAGCTTGTTTGAAATCACCCCTCTGAATGTGGAGGAGACTCCATTTTCCTCAGGATGTTTCCACATCCTCAACCTGTCATCTACTTGCTGCTGCCTCATGTTTGTTTCCACTGCCTGTTTTTCCTATCACTTCCTCTGTGTCCTCTGCATTTCCCATCCAATGTAGACACAGCATATTCCGTCATCTCTTCAACAACAGGATGCGTGCTGCTCAGATCATATGTTCTAGTTTTTAACCTGAAAATCATGTTTAGCTCAGTGAAGTGGAGATGATTCCACTTTCTGTCACTTCACACCAATAAAAAAGCAACAAAACAAATGCACTGGAACTTAGAAAAGTCTAGCTGTGAGTCAGTTATGTTGAAAATTACAGGAATTGTAATCGTGATTATGTACCATAATGAGTTGAGTGGTAAATTCTAGTCTCAAAGGTACATAAGTGTTGTTTTTTTCTACTGAAGCCTAATTCAAGGAAATATGAGACATGATTAAAATGAATGGATGATACACTAGTTCAGTGTGTACCATCAATTGAATCCTCAGAGATCTCTTAAAAAACATAGATTTTAATAAAGGGTTCATAAAACAAATATATCTTATTTGTCTATAGCTCTGAAATCTGAAAATGTTTCCCCAGTTTCTTGGACTAACATTAAGGCGTTGCACATTTTTGATTCATTCACAGATGTTTTGTACTCTTACTGAAAGGGTCTCAATCACATGTTCTGTGCAACAGCAAACATTTAGACTCCACACATAAATGACAAAATAGTACTACCACTAAACCGTGTGCTGTGATCTGAGCTGGATCTGAATTAAACCTAGTTGTCTATGCCAGGCAGTACAGAGCTTTTGTTTTTTCTTTTTTTCTGTGATATTGTAGGAGGACATCTGTAATGACAAGCTCCTGATCAAAATCTTAAGACCAGTTGAAAAATTGCAATCATTTACATTTTGCACTGTTGGATCTTTTAAGTAGAGTTTTAAAATGCAAAAAGAAGAAATGGGAGTGAGACAAAAAAAAAAAAGAGTAAGCAATTTAATGAAAACAACAATTAAACTGAATTAAGCTATTCATCAACCGATCAAAAGTTTAAGATCACAGCCTTTAAAAGCCAAAATCTGCACAAAATTTGTGGAATCAATGTAATTTTCTGTCTGGTATTCATACTGTCATGACCTCCTGATAGCAAAGGCTTAAAAGCCTTCTCTCTTTGAATGTGGTTGGATTGTTGAGCTGCATAAGCAAGGCCTCTCGCAATGCACCATCGCTGCTGTGGTTGGACGCAATAAGACAGTCATTTTGAATTCCTTAAAAGATCCTTAGGGTTATGGAACATAAAAGTCAAGTGGTAAACCCAAAAAAAAAATTCACCGGCGCTGAGCCGGAGGCAATGGTGCCACCCCACTGGCTAGTCATTATGTATTTCATCCAGTGCCGCCCCTCCCTATATGCACTAACCGCACAGTGCGTTGGGCCCCATGATCCGAGGGGGCCCACTTTGCGCAAGCTGCAAGGGGATGCATTCTCTGCAAATGCATTGCAAATCATATAAGCACATGCTGCCATGAGGCACACTGCATGCGTGCTGTAGAGTATCAAGTCAGCCTGATGCAGCTGCAGGAGAAAAAAAAAAGAGACAAGTAATCTGACACCCCATGTGTTTCCACAATAACTGACAGCACACAGCATCTGACCAATCAGCAGTCAGATGCGCTGACAGGTTGTTGGATGCTGGCTGGAGGAGAAATGGCTTTCAAACAGCAGTATGAATCTGGAGAAAGCAAAAGAAAAAAAAAATCAAAAGAAGAGGAGGCTCGTGCTTCACTTTAAGGTGGGTATGTTGTTGAAGTAAAAAAGAAAAACTTTGTGTCCCGACGGATCTGGTTCCAGGATTCCCAGCAGCGGCTCTGTATCCTCTATGTCGGAGGTCCAGGAGCTGTTGGTCAGCGCTTCCTGTGTCTCTGTTCCCCAGTATCCTATCTGTTTCCAGCATTCCATTCCTTGTGGGGACCTGGGCCTTTTGGGGTCCTGGTTCTCATTCTGTGTGTACTGGTTTCAGTTGAACTTAGTAGTATTTCTAGTCAGCCTGTCAGTCTTTAAGTTTTCCTGTCTGTCTTAAAATGTGTTTGTTCATGTCCTTTTCATTTCCAAGTCTCTCACCTGTCTGCCTCTGTTCTGTGCTTTCAGTCCCTAGTTCAGGGGTGTCCAAATCCGGTCCTCCAGGGCCGCTATCCTGTATGTTTTAGATGTATCCCTCTTCCAACACACCTGACTCAAATGATCAGCCCATCATTAAGCTCTGCAGAAGCCTGATAATGACCTTCAGGTGTGCTGGAAGAGGGAAACATCTAAAAACATGCAAGATAGTGGCTCTCAAGGACCAGGATTGGACACCCCTGCCCTAGTTCATCTTTTTCCACTCCTTTCCTCCTCATCCTTTTGTCCGCTATCTTATAACTGTTGTCTTAACTCTGTAGTCTTGGTGTTTCAACTCCTTTGTCTTTCTGTCTCTCCAGTCAGTCTGTCATTCCTCTTTCTTCTAATTTGTTGGTCTTATTTTGGTAAGAGTAATTTTTTTTAATAGGAGGGGGGCCTCAAAATAAAATTCTGTTTAGGGTCCCAGTTTGGTCAGAGGCGGCCCCAATTTCATACCAAACGCACAGCCAGCTAGGCCAAGGAAGCTGCTCTCACATCAACCACAGCCCCTGCCCCCTGACCGCTGTGTCACACTCCGACAGCAGCAGCTCAGCACATACGCGTGACTGATCACCAATCTCAAAAAGACTTAAGAGAGACAACAGAGACAGCTGTTGCTTGTATATGATATGTCAATTTGCAGATAATGAAGAGACAGTCCACATACATCTCTTCTTGTTTAAAGAGGAAAATTAGAATAGGAGGAGATAAAGAGATGAGAGGGGAGTAACAGAGACTTATGCCGTGTTTCCATTACGTGCTACCAGCTCAACTAGACTCGACCTTTTTGCATTTCCATTACGAAAAAGGACCTAGAATCTGGTACCCAGTACTATTTTCTTGGTGTCACCTCTGCCGAGGTTCCAAGACTGGGGAACAGATACTAAAATGTGACGTGTAAACACTGCAGACCACTGATTGGTCAGAGAGTTGTCTCTGTGACAAACCATTTTACAAAAAACAGATGCGGAAGTTGACAGTGAATATAGTGGTAGGTTAATCCACATGATGACAGCCTGCAAAACTACACCACAGTTGGTCGAGGAGATTCAGTCTTTGGTGGCGATGTAAAAATTCAGCATTAGCATGACGAGACAACACACAAAGAGCTAGTTTATCAGCAACTCTCTGAGCAGACCACACGGAAGTAACGCACAGCACTGCTATGACTTCCAGGTACTCTAAAGTCACAGTTACAGTATCTTGTAATGGAAACAGTCTCCAAGAATAGCACCTGGTACCTGAGTCGAGTCAAGCCGAATCGAGTCAAGTCAGTTCCACGCAGTGGAGCAGAGCACAGTGATGAGGAAGACCATCAGGCAGCAGCAGTAGACCAGGGAAAGTCAGCACCAACAATGGTCCCAGAAGCGAGGCAGGACTCAGCAAAAGCAGGTGTTCGAGCTGCTACTGGACCAACAGATGAAGTTATGACTCTATGGCCCTAATAATGAAACTGATGGCTAGCCTAGATACCATCTGGGGAAATGTATGTTTATAGTGTGTTTCCATTAAATTACAAATCATGACATAATCACTTAAAGCTTTTTGATTGATGTTTACTGGTATTTGAGTTTTATTAGGCTGAATATAAATACCTATAGGCTATTATTGCAGCAATAATTGATAATTACTATGTCAGTGGGCTAAGTATTCTCATTGCTACCACTATTATTATTTTAATGTCACAGGGGTGCCTCCTCTGTACTTGCTTCTATTTGTATCTGCCAGTACCTGTTTTTTCCCAGTAATTGTTTTGATTACAATAAATGTACACCTTTTGCCTAATGTATACATTACACAATAAAACAGGATTGTTGTGGAACTCAAAACTGTTAACTGTACTGTCATTAGTCTATGCACATTAGATCATTGGTAACTTTAAATGTAACACACTAAACCAAAGTATATCAGTAGGCGTTTCCACAAGGTTTTCTACTGGCCTTATATTACAATAGTGTAATAACATCCTGAAATTATGGCTCTTAGTTTTGGTGTGCCACCCCAAGATTTTATGTGGCCCCATCTGACCACCCCTATGAGAAATTTCTGGAGGCGCCCCTGGCCAGAGGATCCGACTGGCTTTGCGTCAAGACATGGGATGATCCCCAACCCAAATTAAGGCAGTTACTGCTACCGACTGTAGCCCAATAACCATTAGACGGCATCTGCCAAAGAAGGGCTTTAAGAACAAAAAATGTCTTCAAAGGCCTCATCTCCTTCAACAAAATTGCCCATTTGGACTTTGCAAGAGAGCACCAAACACGGGACATTGAAAAGTGGAAGAAAGTTTTATTCTCTGATGAGAAAAAAATGTAGCCTTGACAGTACTGATGGCTTCCAATGTTACTGGCATGACAAGGAGATCCCACTGGAGATGTTTTCTCGGCAGTGGCAAAGTGGAGGGGGAGCTTCAGGTTGTGCAGGGGCGTCAAAAAGCGGCTAGCTATGTGCAGATGTTGCAGGGGGCATCCCTCATGGTTGAGGGCCCTCATCTGTGTGATAATGACTGGGTTTAAAAACAGGAGAACGCTGCAGTTCACAATGCCCACCTGACAATGGACTTGTAACAGAGGAATAACGTCACTCTTTTGGACCATCCTGCATGTTCCCCTGATCTAAATCCAATTGAGGACATTTGGGAGTGGATGGCAAGGGAAGTTAACAAAAATGGACATCAGTTCCAGACAGTGGATTCAAAATGACTGTCTTACTGTATCCAACCTCTGCAGTGACGGCGTGTTGCAAGGAGCCTTGATAATGCAGCTCAACAATCCAATCATGTTTGAAGAGGAAAGACCTTGTGGAGGCCCTTGCTCAGGTAGGAATGAAGAGGATTTAGAAAATTATAATTAATGGTCATGAAAGTGTAAATACCTGACAAAAAATGACACTGAATCCAGATTTTTGCACACATTTCGGCTTTTAAAGGCTGTGGTCTTAAACTTTTGATCAGCTGATGAACAGCCTATTTCAGTTTAATTGTTGTTTTCAATAAATTGCTTACTCAATTGTTTTTTTTTTTTTGTCTCAATCCCATTTCTTCTTTATGCATTTTGAAACTCTACTTAGAACTTTCTTAACCAACAGTGAAAAAAGTAAACTCTTGCAATTTTTCAACTGGTCTTAAGATTTTGATCAGGAGTGTATCTAACATGTCTGAAGTAGTCTAATAATATAGTATGTCTATTCTGAGCATGCTCAGCCGCCATGTGTTGGAGTTTACCCTGGTGAACAAGAAGGTCACATCCCTGCGCCTTCTGGTCGGGGACAGGTGCCTCACTGTTGTTTCAGCCTACAGGCCAAACGGCAGTGCAGAGTACCCGGCCTTCTTGGAGTCCCTGGGAGGGGTGCTGGACGGTGCTCTGACTGGGGACTCCATTGTTCTCCTGGGTGACTTCAACGCTCATATGGGCAATGACAGTGAGACCTGGAGGGGGGTGCTGGGGAAGAACAGCCTCCCCGATCTGAACCCGAATGGTGTTCTGTTATTGGACTTCTGTACTAGTCGCAGTTTGTCCATAATGAACACCATGTTTGAGCACAGGGATGTCCATAAGTGCACATGGCACCAGGACACCCTAGGCTGGAGGTTGATGATCGATTTCATTGTCATGTCATTAGACCTCCAGCCGCATGTCTTTGACAGCTCTGCCCCTCTCTTCACCCGAGTGTCCACTGATCACCACCTGGTGGTGAGATGGATCTGCTGGTGGAGGAGGAGGCTGGACAGACTTGGCATGCCCAAACATGTTGTGAGGGTCTGTTGGGAACGTCTGGCAGAGCCCAATGTCAGTGCGGTCTTTAACTCCCACCTACGGAAGAGCTTTTCCCAGATCCTGAGGGAGGCTGGGGACATTGAGTCTGGGTGGACCATGTTCTCCACCTCCATTTTCAAAGCTGCTTGGAGCTATGGTTGCAAGGTCTCCGGTGCCTGTTGTGGCAGCAACTCCAAACCCGGTGGTGGACACCAGAAGTAAGGGACACCGTCAAGCTGAAGAGGGAGTCTTACCTAGCTTTGTTGGCTTGTGGGACTCCCAAGGAAGCCGCAGCCCAAGTGGTTGTGGAGGCAGAAACTCAGGTCTGGATGGAATTCAGGGAGGCCATGGAGGAGGACTATTGGTCAGCCTCGAGGAGATTCTGGCAAACTGTTCGGCGCCTCAGGAGAGGAAAGCAGTGCACCACCAACACTGTTTACAGTGGAAGTGGGGATCTGCTGACCTCGACTGGGGATGTTGTCGGGCAGTGGAAGGATCTCCTCAATCCCACTCCCATGTTTTCCAAGGAGGAAACAGAGGCTGAGATCTCAGAGGTGGACTCATCCATCATCCAAGCTGAAGTCACTGAGATGGTTGGCAAGCTCCTCGATGGCAGGGCACTAGGGGTGGATGAGATTCATCCTGAGTACCTTAAGTCTCTGGATGTGCAGGGACTGTCTTGGTTGACACGTCTCTGTAACATCGCGTGGCGATCGGGGACAGTGCCTCTGAATTGGCAGACCAGGGTGGTGGCCCCCCTTTTTAAGAAGGGGGACTGGAGGATGTGCTCCAACTAACAGGGGATCACACTCCTCAGCCTCCTGGGTAAAGTCTATTCCAGGGTATTGGAGAGGAGGATCCGACTGAGTCTAACCTTGGATCCAGGAGGAACAATGCGGTTTTCGTCCCGGTCGTGGAACATTGGACCAGCTCTGCACTCTCCATCGGGTGCTCGAGGGTTCATGGGAGTTCGTCCAACCAGTCCACATGTGTTTTGTGGATTTGGAGAAGGCGTTCGACCATGTTCCTCATGGTATCCTGTGAGGGGTGCTTTGGGAGTATGGGGTCCAGGGCACTCTGCTAAGGGCAGTCCGGTCCCTGTATGACCGCAGCAGGAGTCTGGTTCACATTGCCAGCAGTAGGTCGGACCTGTTCCAGGTGGATGTTGGACTCTGGCAGGGCTGTCCTTTGTCACTGGTTCTGTTCATAATTTTTATGGACAGAATTTCTAGGTGCAGCCAGGGGCTGGAGGGGGTCCAGTTTGGGGACCACAGGATTTCATCTCTGCTTTTTGTGGATGATGTAGTCCTGTTGGCCTCACTGAACCTGGACCTTCAGCATGCACTGGGGCAGTTTGCAACTGAGTGTGAAGCAAGTGGGATGAGGATCAACATCTCTAAATCAAGGCCATGGTTCTCGACCAGAAAAAGGTGGTTTGCCCTCTCCGGATCGATGGGGAGTCCTTGCCCCAAGTGGAGGAGTTTAGATATCTTGGGGTGTTGTTCATGAGTGAGGGCAGGATGGTGCGTGAGATTGACAGGTGGATTGGTGCTATGGCTGCAGTGATGCAGACGTTTTATCAGTCTGTCATGGTAAAGAAGGAGCTGAGTCAAAAGGCGAAGCTCTTGATTTACCGGTCAGTCTATGTTCCTACTCTCACCTATGGTCATAAGCTTTGGGTCATGACCGAAAGGACAAGATCCCAAATACATGTAGCTGAAATGAGTTTCCTCCATTGGGTGGCTGGGTGCACCCTTAGGGTTAGGGTGAGGAGCTCAGTCACCAGGGAAGAGCTTGGAGTACAGCTGCTGCTCTTCTACATCAAGAGGGGCCAGTTGAGGTAGCATGGGCATTTGTTTCGGATGCCTCCCGGACACCACCCTGGGGAGGTGTTCCGGGCATGTCCTGCTGGGAGGAGGCCTTGGGGAACACCTAGGACATGCTGGAGAGACTGTCTCTTGGCTGGCCTGGGAACGCCTCAGGATCCCCCTGGAAGAGCTAGAGGAGGTGTCTGGGGAGAGGGAAGTTTGGGCATCCCTGCTTTAGACTGTTGCCTCCGTGACCCAGCCCTGGATAAGCAGTAGAAAATGGATGGATGGATGGATGGAATTGAAACACTAAACAAAAGGTGCAAAAAACAAGGTGCTTTGAGATTAAAAGAGAAATAAACATCTGTGAAAGGTTAGGGCTTCTGGCCAAGATGTCTGGACAAGATTGTCCAGGACAGCCAGCTGAGATGGTCATATAATTTGTTTGTTCAGTGGTCAGTTCCACTCTGACTGTTGCTGTCCATTAGTTTCTTAAAATCCTGCTTGTTTCTTCAGCTTTTCTCGTATTTTAGGCGTGTGTCCTACATTTAGCTCCGCCAGCTTGTTGGCTAATTTTACATAAACTCGATTGGTTCATATCGTCAATTCAAAATCCCCCTGAATTTCCTCCTTCGCAAATACACTCAAAAGAACCTGGACCTCGTCATCTGTCCACTTGTCATGGCTTCTCTTTTGGTCCATTTTCTGAATTCTGAAAAGATGAAGCTTGTGGAAATGACGTAAACCAAACAAAGTTTGATGCCTCACAGTGGCTTAATGGCAGGTGAATGGAATGTGGAACACTGCAAGTGTAGTCCACCAATCAGTGTTCTTCAGCACACAGCCCTGCCCCTCAAGAATTCCGGGTCATCTGAGAAGTACTACCTCCCTACCAGGAACTTCTTCGGAGAAAGTTTGGGAGCAAGGGAAAGATTTTTACCCAGGTGATTTAGGTGGAAATGCACTGGGGGTGTTCAAAGTTCCACATAATGCTCAAAGTTCCTGCCAAGATCCTGCAGTGGAGAAGGGCCTAAAGTGGTAATCTGGGAAAATGACTGGAATTTAAGGAACAAAATACTTCTGTGGAGGAGAAATTGTTGTTTTTCTTACTGGCTATAAGGCTTTGTCAGTCAGTCAAGTGCGTTCCATTTGATCTTGTATGAATGTATGTGTGACAGACGTGGAAGCGTTTAAAAATTACCTTCACACTCCGGCTTCATTGTGTCGTCCAGTCATGCATGTTTACCCTCTTCTGCTAACATCTCTGCTTCCCATTTACTGCCTAATTGGGCTCTCAAGGATAGTGGCTGATCTGTTTGTTTGGGTGTGAGCGAACAGGAAGCTGTGGATGGAACAGATTCTGCATTTTCTGTGTGTGTGTGTGTGTGTGTGTGTGTGTGTGTGTGTGTGTGTGTGTGTGCGTGGCCAGTTGTGTGCCCGTGTGTGTGCATGGCTGGTTGTGTATCCACATGTGTGTGCAGGGCCGGTTGTGTGTCTGTGTGTGTGTTGGTGATGGCTTCTTTTTTCAATGTTAATGTCAAGTGAATGAGGCAGATCTATGGCAGGTGTGAGAACAGCTTGAGGCTGGTGTCATTAGCTGCCATCACCAGTGTCGCTCTATCCTGTGCTGATCCAGCCTGGCACGGTTCTTCCCCCCATGCTGAAAACACACACTTTTAATAAAGTGTGGATTTATTGCAAAATTATTTAAGACTGATGAGCTCTGGTCTTCGTTTGTGAACATTAAAGTGATTAGAAACTGAAACTGGGGCAAAATAAAGGGTCATCCAGGCCTTACTCTGATTTGGTTTACTGATTTGGCTTCTTCCAATTATCCTATACATTTTAGCTCTCCTTTTGCTGTTGCTCTTCAAACAATAGCTAATAATGGTAAAGACTGGCCAAATAATCCCATCCTGAAGATGTAAAGTAAACTGAGGAGTGAAGTCAGTGCCACAAAAAGTTGGTTTAGATCAGTGTTTCTCAACCTTTTTCACGCATTCAACATGTCAGATGTTTCTATTTGTGCTGGTTCTTGTCATGGGGTCAGAGGTCATAATAAATTGTGACTTTAACCTTTACAACAAATTTAGTTCAGTTTTTTGTGTCTTTTAAGGCTGCGCAGATATTTCCTGTATTTACTTGTGTTATCTGATGAAAAGAGAATGAGAAATAAATATGTATGATGATTTAAACTGAAAAAAACAACTAAACTGAATGTGGTTTACGACGTCTGCACTGTACTGTATGTACTTGTACTGCTTTTTTTTTTTTAGCTCAAGTCATTTCAACTTGGCCTCCAGCAAGTTTAATTTACTCTTAATGTAGCTGGGTACTGTGGTGATGCAATGTAAAGTATTTTGATTACTATTATCCAAATGGTTATCTATTATCAAAAAAAATAAATAAAATGAAAAAAATAACAACAACTTTGCACTGTAATTTCTAAATAAAACATTATAGTATGATTTTTTTCAAGCAAGAATATGGTTGTTTTTACTTCAAATCTGTGGTGGATTTGTCAAGGTGGAGCCAACCTGAAAATTTGCTCCAACATTGTCAGGGATTTACCATTAGCTGGGCTCAACAACATTTAATCTCACTTTGGCTGATATGGAACCTCAGTGAAGGCCATGGTTCCTAATGGTCCCTGCCTCAACATCAAAAAACACCATAAGAGTTGAGGTGAACTCACTAGACGCAGCAGTTGAAAAAGTTGCATTAGAGAATGAATGAACTGAATATGGTACCACCCCACCCACCAC
>JAPQRP010000011.1:27815968-27831445 GCA_037367295.1 Apogon hyalosoma | reverse complement strand
CTGGGATAGGCTCCAGCGACCCCCGTGACCCTAGTGAGGATAAAGCGGGTTCAGAAAATGGATGGATGGATGGTATTTCCACATTTTTCTTTTCTTTTTGAATGAGTTTATTGAAAGTGTGTCTAAAAACAGATAAATGGAAATACACCTATAATAGCCTTTTACTTGTGAGACATTTCTGATTGTTTGATCTGATTTGAAGAGAAGTGATTGGTGATTATCTGTATTAAAACAGTTAAAAGGGGAAACTGTGGCACTGTGATAGCCAGTGAGTATTTATAACATGTCATTCAAGAGCTGTGCAATGTACGCTGAGCTTATATTAGAAACTCTCACCATGCTCCATGGGTGGCCCACATCTTATTATTTCTAATTTTTTGCTTCTGGAGGAAAAGAGTAAAAGTTTTTTTTTTTTTCTTTTTTTTTGTTTTGCTTGTCATGGTACTTGACAATAGTGAAAGAGCTGTAAAATCCTCCAAACAGATTTTCTGCAGCTGAAAAAGTAAAGAAAGAAAAGTTCAGTGTAAGTCTATGGTAGCCAGGTCCACAATAGTTTTCAGTGGTATTACACCACTTTCTCTTGTGCCCCCAGTCAAAACGTTTCATTTTCATTTATACCCCTTTTTCATCAAACTGGTTCCAGGGCCGGTTTGGAGCTGGTGCCTGACTTAGCCTGACTCTTTGTATTTCCACCACCTAAGCACGGGCCAAACCGGTTCTAAAGTGGTTCCAAACAGGTTCCAGGCAGGCACCAACTTCGAGCTGGGCTAAACCGAAGCCAAATTAAGAACTGACGCGACCCTTGCATCATCGGTGGGCAGGGGTTACAGACCCAAACGGGAACAGCGAATGCTATGAACCGGCATATTCAAAACTACAACCAGCGGGTTTTTAGTTTAGTTTTTAGATAAATAGTTATAGATGCCAAAAACAAGCAGCAGTAGACTGAGGAGGAGACCCAGTGCTTTTTGGCACTGTGTCTGAAATCCAAGACCAGTTGGAGGGAGCCTCTGGCACAAAGCGTATGTTTGAAAAAATATAAAGAGAGACAGATACAACCGGACCTGAACCAGCTTCTAAACAAACTAAAGAAGTTACAGAAGGATTACAAGGACAAGAAAAGACAGCTTGGACACAGCGGCTGGCCGAAAAGAATCCTGCATTTGGACCTGCTGGACTGGGTTTAAGGAGACAGGCCAGTGAATCCAACTACTGGTGCACTGAACTGGGCCACAGCAGACACAGACTGGACACTTTCGATTGTGGATGAGTCCGTTATTCAAACAGTGGCAAACGATACTGGTAAGTTTTGTTACTGTTACGGCTGGTGGTGTCTTCATGTTGGTCTGGTGTTTTGTTACTTATGTATGTCTCCCCCAGGTGTCCATTTGTGGTGTTTTCCCTTCCCCCGCCATTCCTCCTGACATCAAGCCAGCTTCAGCAACCAACCTCCACACCTGATGTCAATCCACTAACCCGCCAATCATCCTCCGGTCCTTCTGCAATATAAGGGTCATTGTGTTCTGTGTTTGTGGAGAGAGAGAGATAGGAGGTATGTGTGGTTTGTTTGAAGAGTACTGAGTTAAAGGAAGTTTTTGTAGCTCAGCCTACCAATTTTGATTGTACAGCTTACCTGTTTTTGTAAAAACCTGCCTTTCCCACCTAGTGTTTTGTGTCAAGTTGTATCTCCCTAGTGTTGTATTGTCTTCACCTTAGGAGAAGGGCTCAAGGTAAGACACCCTGGGGTATACATTCTGCACGTAGGAAATTATCTGTATATACACACTAGGTAAGAGTGGGTGGCTGCCACGTCGTCTTGTAGCAGACCGGTAAGGTTCTGGGTAGGCTCAGTTAGTTAGTTAGGGCTGTCACACAGGCATCAGGCAGTTGATAGGGACCATAGGATGAGGTGTAGGGGAAGGTTAGGGTTGTGTGTGTAGTGGCACGGCCCACAGGGCCCTTCTTCCTAGGTCCTCCTACCCTCTGTTAGCGCTCCCAGTGTTGCCTTCTGTCAGTTTGTTTAGTTTTTTTTGTGATTTAAGACTACCTGTTGTATTTTGTTACACTCGTGAATTTATTTTTGATATTACCTTGCCTGCTTTTTTTTTTTCTCTTGGCAATAAAAATCCTTTTTTCATTTTGGGAAAAGGACAAACTCTACCTTCTGTTGTTGTTTTGCCATACACCTACCTTGTAGAGCCTAGTTACATCTAGCCCAGTAGACCTAGGCATAGGCCGTTGTGTCCCCCATCCTCTAGCCAGCCAACTGATAACACCGCTATAGGGGACGTAACAGTTCACAAAAAGTTAGCTTTACAGATTAAAGCGAACCACAAACTTTATGGACGTTAAAACACTGGCTACTGGTATGTTAACAACAAGCTAAGATAATTTTCATGTTTTCTGTGAAACGCTGTTTCTTGGGTGGGTTGATAAAAAGCAGAACTGAACCGAGTAGTTAACTGTGTTCCAGTAGACAGGGTTATTGTCCACATTGGGGAGAACATGTCCAATTAAAGTTCGGTTTCTTTGTTTTGCTCTTTACAGTTGTTGTCTGTGGATGAGGAGCAAAATTCACAGCAACAGCACCTGGATTTTTCTTCCATCTTATAAAGTTTTTACAGCATTTTTTTATTTGAGCCTTTTTTTTTTCTAAAGTGAATAAACCCATTTCAAATGCATAAAGTTCATTTTATTTGTGTTTTCCTATGCCTCACATAAACTTGGATAACAATACTGCTCTGCTGACTTCAGTAATTATCAGTTTACAGACTATTCTTGCATTATGTTTCTACGTATGTCATATAGGAACCCACATGCCACAGAGTGGATATCTGCATTTTTTGCCTGTGGATTCCAATAGAGGCTTTTACACAGGGCAGCGCTTGCTTCTGGGTGAGCATCTCCCGCACCAGACCCAGTCACGTGATCAAGTTTCACGATGACGTAAAGACATGGCTCTGACTTGGCTCTGCTTGGGTCTTGGCCTGTGGAAAAGCAAATTGGTTCTTTGGAGGCACCAGATTGGAACCAGTTAAGCACCGGCAGCAAACTAGCACCAGCTTCTTTTTGGTGGAAAAGGGGTATTAGTTTTGTATGCTGAAGGGCAGCAGAGGGTGTTAATATTTTTATTTTAATGGCATGAAGTAGAGAAGGCCCATAGAGCTGCCTCTTCATCACCATCAGTCTGAGATGCAGAAAGGTATGCAGGATTCCAAAAAAACAGCGGATGAAAGAATTGTAGTTACATAAACTTGTATAAATTGAAAGAAATTTGATCATTGTATTGGTATGAATTTGCTTTAGTCTAAAGTAACTTGAGCACTGTATTTATGAACTTGCATGAATTCACAGTAATTTGATCATTGTATTTGTATGTATTTGCATGAACTTAAAGTAACTTGATCACTGTATTTATTGTAATTTAAAGAAATTTGATTACTGTACTTGTATGAATTATTATGTATTTAAAGACACATACTTATTTAAAAGTTACTGATGACATAAGATAATTTGCATTACCTGTCACGTGATACCGCAATTAGTACTCTATATAAGCAGCTTTGTCATGCATGACCTGTCCCATGTCTGATGAAGGGCTGTGGCCCAAAACGTCACTACCATGGTGAATAAATATTTTTTGGAAGCTCACAGGTTGTGCAGACCTTACCTAATTCTTTCATCCACTGTTCTAAATACAACACCAATATGCATGAGTTTAGTCACCTTATTTAACTCATTATTTTTAAATACAATGACAGTGGAAAGGATTAAACAGAAGAATTTTAATAATTGTGACATAATAGCTTATAATTAATATGTTGATTTTTCATATTAATCTAGTACATTTTATTGTAAGCAGTTCTGGCCTTTCATCCTGTTTCATTGGGACAGAATGTGGACACTTATGAAAGAATGAGTGGTTTGATAATCATAAAGCATCAAACATTCCACTGAAGTTTCTTCATCCCAACACAGATTCATGTAATGATGGTCAGGAGTAAACTGCCCATATAACTATCTGTTTGTGGAATCCTGTTAGAACTGAGTGTCTTAATGAAGTGTCTCCTCCGTCCAGAGGACATCCCATTCCATCTAAACCCCCCCCCACACACACACACACACACACACACACACCCATGTGTAATTAACATTACCCCTATGATGACTCTGTGTCTTCAGAAGATCATCATTGGGTTCGGTTCGGTTACTGTCTCTAAACCTGATGGGATATTAAAGCGTTGTTCTTTCTGGGCCGGATCTATCTTCTGAGTTCTTCAGGGTCCTACGCTCCAGAGCAAGCTTTTGAACCACAGCTGATTCACTCAGGCGCCACTTCCTCATTGTGGTTCGAGTTTGGTCCGGTTTATATAGGGCTCTAAAAATAGCCCATCTGTGGTCCAATGGGAACAGAGGACGCTTCGGCCCGCGCACCAACCGCGGCGCGCAGAATGAGTATGCTCCGGCTTCTTATTGGACAGGGGTGGCCTGGTAGGCGGGCTCCACTGTCCCGCCTTCCTATTGGCCCTGTACTGCAACGTCATGTAATCACATGGGGGTGGGTTTGTCTGTAATTTTGAATCGGGGGGAGGAAGTTTACAGTGCGCTGACGGACTTTTGGAGAGTTCGGTATAGCGCGCTCTCGGTGCGTCACACGCTTGCATCCCTCCAGTGGAAGCGCACGTCTCCAGACTCTTCTACATGCAAACACAGCCAAGACTCCAAGTTCTACTCCTCACACTCTCCTGTCTACCAGCTCCGAACCGCTTCTACTTGTGGCTGTAGCGTCTTGGCTCTGAAATGGATGTCATCCCTATGTGCAGCATTTTCCAAGAGCTCCAGATTGTGCACGACACCGGATACTTTTCAGCTTTACCGTCTCTGGAAGAGTACTGGCAGCAGGTAAAAAAAAAAAGAAAAAAAGTCAAATATTTGTTTACAGTGTGTCCAAAACAGACATGTTTTCAACGTCCTGTTATCGGTTGTGTTGTGCTGGAAATGCGATAACGCGTAAACTTGCTTTCCAGTGACACTTAGCGTGGATACAGTTACTAAACAGCATATTAAGTTTAGTGCAAAAAGCAGATGTAGATTTGGCTTTTGGAAAGTTGCCGTGCATGCTTTTTACAGGGGAAGTGATGCAAGTTCCCTATCACTGACAGATGCGTCCAGAATGCGCTTCCACTGTGCGCGTGGACTCAACTTTTTAGACATAACACCGCTGTTTCAGTTCCATGTTTTACCGTTATTTCAACATCCCTCAAAATCTCCGGATTTTTATTGGCTTCTGAACAACAGTTTGTGTACATCAGATTCATCTTGTCCATATAGATGAACGCATCTCTTTGGTGTTAGAACTTGTGGATGCATATCGGATCCTGAGTCTTAACACAAACACGCACAATCTGCGGCGGAATCGCTGGACGTGCGTCTTTGCGCGTGTCTACCCCTCCATGTCCGAGGCGCGTCCACGTCTGCCCTGTCACTAATTGGAAGAACCGACACAACAGGAGACAGACAGAATTGAGATTTAGTGTTGGAATTCAAAGCCGAGCGTTCCAGTGGATGAACTGAACTGGACCGGACAGTGAGTTGAGTTTGGGGACCATCAGACCGAGGCCGGAGTGTTTTTCTGTCTTCCTTTTTTCTGCTTCTTGGCTATAAAATGAACGTGTTGGCCCTGGTTAGTCTTCTGTCAGACTCCTGTCGGGCTTAGGGCCAAAAGCCCCCCCACACACACACACACACTCACACACACGCGCATTTAAAGCTCGATAGGCATTTATTCTAGCTCTGCTGACCACAAATATTTGCAGTGAGTGCGTGAGCCTTCATTCCCAGATTACTATGATGTTTCTGAATTGAGTCTGTGTAGAACCACAAACACCTTTAAATACTTTTTTCTATGACATAGGGGCAGTTATATTTGTCTTCAGGTAAATGCAATTTGAATAAGTTCCTTCATGTATTTTGAGTTTCATCCTACCGAATACATGTGTGTGATTTTTTTGTGATTCTCTGATAATTGAGTCTTATTTTGTACTACACTGTACATGTTCTCTTCTGTTACTGTTCATTTTATACAGAGGCCTGAAGAGCAAACATTACAGTTTTTCCAAACTAATAAATCAAAGATATGAAGACATGTAACCATTTTACTATTTTAACTTAATAGAGTGGCACCTTGATTAACACAAGACTCAGTTCAGATGTGAACATGTCAGATTATTGTAAAATTGAGCTAATGCCTATTTTTCATTGTCAATTTATGTGTCAGATATTTTCTCAATTAGTAAGTATAAGTTCTTGTTTGGTTTGTAAAATGTCATAAAATGGTGAAAAATTAGTGTGTTTTAAGGGTTTGCTCCATAACTGGAAGGTACTAAGTTAAAATAACCGAAAATTATTAGGTCATAAGGAAACTTTGCCATATGTTGGTCAAACAGGCAATTAACAACAATATAACAAGATAAACAGTAACAGTGGCAATAGAGGGAGTAACAAAAATGAAGTGATGAAAACATATAAATATACCACCACTAAAATTGCATGTTAGTGAGGAAATATAAAGACTACAGCACATAATGCTGACAATAATCATTCAAAATAATCTTACATAATTAAGAGGTAATATTGCACACATTTAGACTGGAATCTAAGAATTTAGTTACTCTTGAAAGATGTGGTAAACTAATGAACTTGTTAGTTGTTTGGTCTTTAACATGTCTTTAAATGTGTTTAAAACACAGTTTCTCAAATATGACGTGTCCAAAAGCCAAGCACATTCAGTTAGTCACGGAGGATGAAAGAAACCAAAAAATATAAAATGTTTAAGAACCTGGAATCACAAAATTTAGATTTTATTTCTCAAAAAATTACCTGACAACTAATGAATTAACTTTATCATCTGTACAGGTATCACAAATACTGGATAATACTCAAATATTAAATGGTGAGTCCATTGTTAAATGTTGTGGTTGATTTACCCTCAGGTTAATAACATCCACTTTATCAGACTATAATCAGGTTCATTAGACCTGTTGTCAGGGCCTCGGATCTGGCCTGATGCTTTGGTTGAGGAGGAAGTCCCCCCACCCATCCACTGTCAGAGTCGTGCAGTATTCATGCCAGGCTTTTTATGGACTCCCATTGGACCAGACCTCCCTCCTCTTGGTCCCTGGTGTGCTATGTTATTTCTAGTGTTGCCTCTGAATGCATTATTAAATCCACATTATGTTGAATAATTGATAGATTTAAAAGATCTACAAGCACTTCCCTAACCCAGTGGGGGTGTCTGTAGCATATGTAAATTTCATGGCCATTCCCAACACACATCTGTGCTCAGACCCCCCCTCGGTAAAAGCATCGTGTTCATGCTCTCAGAAGCAAACATGCTGGTTGTAATGTTCCCTGATATGGCCTCAGAGGACACCGGGACCGTCCTCTGCATAGGACATTGTGTCTTCCTTGTTCTTGGAGGCTGAAGGAAGCACGGCCAGTGGTGTTACAGTATCACAGCATAACCCCCCAACCCCCCCACTGCTGCTAAGAATAAACTCAGTGTACATTGGAGAACACAAGAGTTTGTATTTCCTGTGAAAACAAATCACTTTTTTTGTATTTCAGGGACTTTCCGGTGACAGGACAAGTGTTAGCTCTTGGGCATCATGAAATCACCTCTGTCTCATTTCATTTCATCCACACAGACATGCCTGGAGCTGGAGAGGTACCTCCAGAGTGAACCCTATGTCTCCCCCTCAGACCTGAAGTTTGAGAGTCAGGAGGACCTGTGGAGCAAGCTGATGCTTGCCTGTGGAGACAAGTCCACTGAGCCGGACCCAAAGATTCCCCTCATCAAGGATGAGGAAGACAATCAGGACAGCCGGCTCCGCTTTGATGCCGCCGGCTTTAACTCAGACGCCAGCAGCGAGGCATCAGACAGCTCCGAAGAGCTCTCTCCAGCCCTTGACTTCTCCGTTGGGTCTTTGACCGATATCCTGGGTGACAGTGGCGAGGACCTGGGCTCGGCCATTATCAGCACACCGCCGTCTTCACCTGAGCTGGGAAAGGAGGGCTCTGTGGCCCAGGTGTGGAGTGGAATACAGACTATGCTGCACTCGCCCGGGAAAGTAAGGACTGGGGGGTTGGAGAGGACGGTGGAGAGGTCTGGGCTAACCAGTGGGGAGGCGTCACCTGACGGCAGGAGGCGTGTACACAGGTGTCACTTCAACGGCTGCAGGAAGGTGTATACCAAGAGTTCACACCTCAAAGCACACCAGCGTACACACACAGGTAAGAACCCGGTGGATTGGAAGGGACATGCACAGAGTTTAAAGGATGAGTCTGGTCCTGAACCACAGATTCAGTTGTTTGTGGCATTGAACTCCACTGGGCGGAGAAAAGACGACAAACCACCAAACACCTCAGGAATGTACAGCTCCAACACTCAAACCATCACAATAGGGACAGTTTAGTTCAACCTGGTAGGTTTTTAAGAGTTTTAGCTGATGGTGTTAAAAAAAAAAAAAAAAAAAAAAAACCACCCAAAAGATAAAAGAAAAATACATAATGATTGAATTCATACATGATCTTTGACTTTATGAGAAACTGCTGTTGTCATTAAAGTCAACATAATAAAGATTCAAATAAATAAATACACAAATCCATGTGAATCCTTGAATATTTAGTATAATAGTTAGTCATTTATCAGTAGAACTACAAATGAATGGCATGTTCTTGCTACAATGTTCATTTTCCGTTAAAGTCAGTGATTTCATTTAAAGGCTAATGTATGCCATCATATAATGTCATGGCCAAGGTCTGTTTTAATATCAGTCACATCAGCACCGATTAATCAGCTGTATTGATGCAACTCCAACAGACTGCAGTAATTCAGAGTAAAACCTGGAAATTAAAGCAACATTTTCCACTTGTGGTTTTCTCGTGCTTGCAGCAGATAATAGTGACATTTATAACCAGAGTTAAAGGAACACGTCAGGTTCTGTTTAACATCTGAGTTTAATGTGATTTGGTTTGATCCCATGTTGAATTGTTTCAATAAAAGTGTTGTAAACACTCCCACATACTTTGAATACTTTGTCAGGAGGAATGCCCTCATTGGTGACCTAATTCACACAGTGGAACGTGACTTCATGTGGGGGAAGGGGGGGCAGGAAGGGAGGGTGTGCGTGTGTGTGTGAGTGTGTGTGTGTGTGTGTGTGTGTGTGTGGTGGTGGTGGTGGGGGTTATGGTTCATTTGTGGCCAAGCAGGACCCAGAGGATGTGGATCCTGAAAACAAATCAACAGTTCTCAGATTTCACCCTGGGAAAAAACTCACAAACTCAACTCGTTTACATTCACTGTCCAAAAAGAAAAGGCATTCACGGGAATGTGACATTTTCCATTTCTTGTCTGGGGTTCAAATTTGACCTTTGACCTCTGCCAGGCTGCCTACAGTTGTGCTGCCCATTAGCAGAAGTCACATTCTTGACATCCTTCACGGCCTGTGTTAGGCTCATGGTTAATGGCCTTTAGCTCTCCTTCATTACATAAGGTGTATATAAAGACACTGCATACCACAGAGCTCCACAAACACAAATAAACAATGTTTTTATCACAAACTTAGAGTGCTCAATGTGCTTAGCACCAACTGCTACAGAAACATATACTGTCTGAAATGTGTTTACTGGTATAAAGGGAAAGGCAAACACTCTTATGCTTTTATTGAATGACTGGGCCTGTTATTTCAAAGGGCAGATAATTGAAGAAACACCTGTTACAGATATAGTAGATTATGTTCAGCGCAGAGGATGTATCTGTCTGCATTTTAAATGGATTTCCTAAAAATGTTAATGTTGCAATCCCGTGGTGTTTTTGTGCAGGTGAAAAGCCCTACAGGTGTTCATGGGAAGGCTGCGAATGGCGCTTTGCAAGAAGTGATGAACTCACCAGACACTTCAGAAAGCACACTGGAGCAAAGCCATTCAAATGCAGTCACTGTGACAGGTGAGAGCCTTCACCTGACCTTTAACCTTCAATAATTTCAATAAAGATGGGAGTTATTAGCAGCACTTTTAACACAATAATAGTATCACGTCGAAGATGAAGCACACACAATCGCTGTTTGATATCATACCTGATTCAGGTCAGATTAGAATATTCACATCCAAACAGCGAACTATTTTAAGTTCATTACTTACATATTTACTGTACTTGTAAGTTGTATGTTAGGTAAACATACCAGAAAATCGGAAAAAACATGGACATTTGGAAATTCAATTTATATTAATAAAAGTGGTACTATGCTGTTTCAGCATGCTGAAACAATTATACACAATTGGAAGGAGTTCAAGGAGAGGGATAAAATGATGGTTGACAAGGAACTATAAGCAAGAAACAAAGCCATCTTTAAGAGATGAAGGAAAAGAGAAACTAAAAGCATGGTGTATCTGTTATGTTTGAGTAAATCTAGTAATAATGGTTTCAGTCCTCTACAATAACAAAAAAAAAACCCCAAAAAACGTACAAGTAAACTGGACTAACACAGTGACCAGAAAAAAAATCACTAGACGTTGAGTAGTTATTTTTATAATGTATACACAATAATAAAAACAGCAAAAACTGACCGTGATTTCTAGCTGGTCACACAACATGGATTAGTTGACATAGCTAATAATTGTAATAATGTTACAAGGTAGCAAATAACAACTGTAAAATTAGAGAATACACATGTCCCAGTCCATCGTATTTTTTTTTTTTTCTATGCATAAAATCTTACATGTTGTAAGACTTTATATACAGACATGAGGCATTATGGAGGTCTTATATAGCTGCGCCTGCAGGAACCTAAAGGTATATGGAAACAACTGGAGATGCAGTATACTCACACACAGCTTTATTATTTATGTATTTATATACGTTTTAATGTATAAAAGAGAAGTTAAAGCAGTGAGTTGTAAGAACCGCTACCACAACCACAATGAATATACATTTCTGTTGTAATAGAAAAAAGACCCAGAGACTATTAGCAATGCTGAAGTTATGCTAGCTCTGAAAATGTCAGTTTATATCCAATGATAGAAACTCCAAACTGAACTGATTTCTTGCATACACAAGTACCTTAGTTTTGATTAGTTAACATGACTAGTGATTTAGGTAGCTTTAAAACTTTTTTCTAATTGAAAAACAGCTTAATTTTAAATGTCTTTTAGCGTCATTACTCGTCCCAGAAACTAGCTGAAGGCTAATGTGTAATGCTAAAACATACAGATGTGGAGTGGATGCTCTTATACCCCCCGTGTCTTTACTGTATAAAGCTGCTTACCTTTTAAAGCCAACCCTTATGTGTTATCTTTTGTCAGGTGTTTCTCACGTTCTGACCACCTGGCGCTGCACATGAAGAGGCACATCTAAGATGGCCACCCTGTTGAGAGCTCTGAGGATGGTTTGGACCATTGGTCCTGAACCTGTGGGGGATCAGCGAGGCCGGTGTGTCCTGGTGGCGTTAAAGGGACACCGCCAGGTTCCAGTCACTGGAAAACATGAAGCAATGCAGGCTATTATTTGCACCATACTTAGTGCCTCCAACACCTCGCTGTGGAGATGGCTCTTGAAAGGCTTTTTACAGAGGAATGGGAGGGCAGGGAGTCAGGAAAAAAAATATGAATTGGCGATGGATGGAAAGAGACTCTTCTGTCTGGTGTTGGATGCTTTTTCCCAGAGGATCATGGGACTCCTGGGGGGTGCTCTTCCTCCAGTGATAGTGTGTTTGCCTGAGCGCATGAGGACTGATTGCCTGTGCCGGCTTTACGGAGCACATGGAGCTTCGTTGCAGAACCGCGAGTGAATGACGTGGACGTGTCATGAGAGGGAGGTGTGTATTTTGAGGAGGGGGGTTCTATCTGTTGTCTCACAATGAATGCAAGCATTAAAGGTTTGTCTGTGCTGTTTTGGTCTAATGGCTGTGGAAAGGAGTTAGCAGTGTTTGTTTTTTTTTTTTCTTTGAGAGAGAGTGAGCTAATTTGCGTGAGATTACCCCCTTCTGCCTGGAGGTGGAACTACAGCTCCCTATTCAAAAAGGGGGAGGTTATTTTTAGTGCAGCTATTAAATGTGCAATGTATTACATAGAAACATACATGCTATAAAGCTCATTTTGTTGTCCATTGTGTAAGCTCTGTATCTTAAAATAACAGTTGTACACAAACGGTTATTTCCATTGTAACAGACATTGCATGGGGGATGCGTTGCTCACCTGTTTGCTTATAGGACAGCAAGATTCCATTTGAGAGCAGCTACCCACATATTACTCAGTATCATAATAGTGTACAAAACACATAAGGCTGTCATTTTGATTTGTTTTGTCTTGATATGTTGGGGATACCACTATTGCTTGGCAAGTGTCTTGATCATGGGATTGTATTCTTTTTCTTCACTTTTGCTCTTCTCTTAGGTTCTATCTGTAAATGCACTGTTGACCTTACTGATGCCTTATGTAAGTGGCCTTGTCCTGTTAAATAGATCACTCTTTCACATACACACAACCATGGGGGCTGTGAGAATGCAGTAGTGTGTTACTGAATAGCTTTACACAGGCTCTTGTCCAGATAGTCGCACTTTTTCCCTTTTTGTCTTGCGACGGCCTCTTAAAAACTCCTAAATAATAAAAATAACTATATATCAGCTTCAGAATGACTGCCATTTTCATATTTCTGTACATCATTTGTTGAGTATATCACATCAGAATTTAACCATATCCTCCAAAATGACCCAGGTCTGAGACAGAATTGCGAGGCTTCATGGAAAAGCAGTTACTTTTTAGTAAGGGTTTACTACTGTGTAGTATACAGAGCTGGTACAGAGTCTTGGATATATGTTCTCATGAAATATGGTAAAGCTTAGAGCCGCTGAGGCTGAACAGGATTTACTGCAAGGAAAATATTTTAGTTGGGTCCATTAGTATCTGTGGATGTGTCAGAAGCTGCTGTGAGAACAATGACAGTGTTCTCAAAGTCTGTTTAGATGTTTTAAGTCTCGCCCTCAGGTTGAGTCAGTATCTTTATTCTTGGTTTAAACAACCCGTGATCTGAATAAACAAGAACTTGAACCAGTCAGACCAGTTGAGGCTTTGCTGATATAAGCTGTAGGTTGGAGGTTCTACTGTTACAGGTGAACTAAGCTCACAGCTGTTTGTCTGAACCAACACATATTACGTCTGTGTTTTTACTGAAGTCTGTCCGATTTCAACACAGTCCTAACAAAACTCCCAGATGACCTCTTAACATCCACCAGGTCATCTGTAAATGGTTTAATGGTTAGTGTCATGTTTGAGCCTTAAGGTTGTCTTTTAGCTACATGTTAAATACAGAGATGAGAAGCTGCTTCCTGTAAACATGTACACTTTGGCTTTTGACACATTTGCAGTCATTGGAGTAACCTTAGGACTGGGAACTTTGATATAAGATTCATAGGATTCGTTGAGCTTGCGCTAACCCCTAACCTTCAGGAACACAGATTAGTTCATCAAACTTTAATAAAACATTGTTTTCAGGATTAGAGTTCCATAAAAAGGGCAGATGTTAAAAGGATTAAATCCCTTCAATATAAAATGGCATGACCAAAATACATCTGCATCTTTAAATTCAAGTTCCAATCAGAGCATTTCTTGCAGTTTTACAACAATATTCTGAGGCTACATTGTTTTGTTGGTTAACTATAGTAGAATTGCTTGAAAATAAAGAGATAAATGTATGAAAGTCACCCATTGAAGATCACAGGCAGTCTCACTGTATGTCAACACCTGTACAGATGTACCCTCGTTATAGAATATTAGTAGGACATTTGTGTTCTTTTTACACAGAAATGTTGAAAATACAAAGATTATGTACATTGTAAACCAAGAGAATTTTGTAAGGAAGTTTCTATTTTGAAAGGGTATGGGACCAAAAAGTGTGTTTCTAAAGATGAACCATTAAAGACAAGTGGCTGAAGAATTACTGTAATATATACATAGTCATATCCTTTTTCATTTACATCTTTGTTTATCCTTTGAGTGGAGAGCAAATGTATGTTCAAAATGAGGCATCAATCACACGGACACCTGTGGCCTATCATCTTTCAAATAAAAATTAAACAAAAAAAAAACCAACTTTTTAAGATATCAGTTGCTCTGGACACTTGAAATGTTATCCAGTTGTGCATTCTGGTACCCACTAAGTATGAGTTTTTATTTGGGATTTTTGCCATGTGTTTTCTTTTTCTGAATCTTTTAAAGATGTGTGAAGACTCCCTATCTAGAGCTAGCTAGCTAGAGAATCTTTATTGGATAAACATGGAGATAAAATATGAGGCTCTATTTTTGTTTGTTTTATGGCATAACAAGATTTTTTCATTTTAAATTGTTTTGTAAAATAGTTTCTGTATGAATGTATTTTTATTGGAAAAGTCGATAAAAAAAAAAAAAAAAAAAGAATTTATTGGATCTATGTGTGTGTTTTTTTTGTCTTTCTTCGACATTTCTCCGGAGACACATTCAGTCAGGAAATGTTTGATGTAATTATTATTAATGTTATCAGGGTACGATTGGTCCAAAAAACAGAGGGGGATGTTTTTCTTTTGATCATGAAAAAACAAGCAATCAACAGGCCTAATTCTTTTTAAGTTAACAGATAAGGCCTTATTACGAACAGTTGAACATTCATCTTTAATGCAAACTGAAAATACATGAAATATTTGATTTTCTGTGACAGCCACACCTGCGATGTGGGAGATAGCCTAATTAAGTTTCAGGACCATGGATAAGGGCTGATCACATGAACATGGTAGAGGGTTTATGGCAGTGGTTCCCATCCTTTTTTGGCTTGTGACCCTATTTTAATATCACAAATTTCTGGCGACCCCAAACATTCAGAGACATGTTTTTGATAAAATTAATTTGTTTTTGATCATGCAATACACACGTGGTCAAAATTGTTGGTACCCCTCTGTTAATGAAAGAAAAACCCACAATGGTCACAGAAATAAATTGAATCTAACAAAAGTAATAATAAAAATTCCATGAAAATTAACCAATGAAAATCAGACACTGCTTTTGAATTGTGGTTCAACAGAAGTATTTAAAATAAAAAAACTCATGAAACTGGCCTGGACAAAAATGATGGTACCCTGAGAAAAGATTGAAAATAATTTCACCATGGAGACATGTTCATCCAAGGTGTGTCCTCTAATTAGCATCACAGGTGTCTACAAACTTTTAGTCAGTCGGCCTATTTAAAGGGTGACAAGTAGTCACTGCTGTTTGGTGACATGGTGTGTACCACACTAAACATGGACCAGAGGAAGCCAAGGAGATAGTTGTCTCAGGAGATTAGAAAGAAAATGACACATGCATGTTAAAGGTAAAGGTTAGAAGACCATCTCCAAGCAGCTTGATGTTCCTGTGACTACAGTTGCACATATTATTCAGAAATTTAAGATCCAT
>JAPQRP010000011.1:27775109-27785511 GCA_037367295.1 Apogon hyalosoma | reverse complement strand
GCCATGGGGATCCATGACTTCAACATGTGGTAGTTTTTATGCTATTTTATGCTATTGTGTATTATATATATATATATATATATATCCTCCTAGATCCACCTGAGGATGTAGGCTCTTCCAATGTTGGAAGTTGAGTCCTCATGATCGCCCTGAGGTTCTTTTCATTCTGCTGTGATACAGTTTGTCAAAACTCTCTGTGAAGCAGCAGTGGAAGGACACAGCATCTATAGATGAATCTGACTGAATTTGAAGTAAATTCAATTACATCTCAAACATAATATGTTCATCCAGTTAACATGTCCCAGAGGATGTTTGTGCATCTTCACCTCATACACATGCCCATTAAATGTGGTACATCTAGATCAAACCTCATGTGTAAGTTCATTTTTGTACATGTGCAAAATCAACTAAATATTTTCAGTAGTTATGATGCATGTGCAAGGTTTATGAATTTTTAAGTAAGTTTAGTGTCTCAAAATTGGAGTACTTTTTGTAAAATAAGAATTAGAGAAATAATTATTATAGTTTGAAGAGGGCCTTTTCAGTGTCTGTGCTCAGGTGCTAATAAAATACAAAAAAAAAAAAAATTATAAAATAAGTACTTCTGAGTTTTAAAATGTTTCCAAGGCTGGTTCCCTTGTGATCAGGCTTTAGAGGACTGTCCTTGACAACAGCAGCACATATGCTTTTCAGACTTCAAAACCATCAATACATTTCAACATGAGGATAGAGAATTAAAGAAACAGAGCCAGAACTGGGAAAAAAGGCAACTGATGAGAAATTAGAACAGAACAACATTCATTATTCACTTTTCCACAAACCCTGAACAAAACAAACATGCAGTGTTAGCTTCAGGTGCAGCAGCGAGTGTCCATTTTCATGGCTGCACACTGCAGAAAAAACAGTGAGCAATAGTAAAAGTGCATTAGAGAGGCAATCGTGTCCTCAAAATGAAGATTAATTAGACAAAGAAAATGCTGCTGGAGAAGAACATGCTCTTGATGGAGTAGCTTTTGGCGTGTTCTTCCTCAGACTACTTAAAATTCAACATCAAGCAGAAATGCTATTGCTCTATAATTACAACATCAGTCATTATTGATCATTGTCACTTTAATAAACAGCTCTCAACATTTTGAGGAATTTGCCCAAGATAAAACAGCAACAACAAAGCTTCTCCACATTTATCCTGTGGGTACATGACGAACAGAGGAGGACAAAACAAGGGATTGTGGAAGAGCACCAGAATCAACATCTAAATGATGCTTTTAGAGAAAGGAGAGTGCAACGTTGGCTCGGCCTCAGCAAACAGCTTCAAGGATACACTGCTTTTGTTTGCAATTGTTGTGTTTGAAAGAGTGAAGGGAAATGTCAGTGTCATTCCATTATGGATCAAGGCAAAGCACACAAGGATATTTCATTGTACAAGTGTGTCCATGTGTGGAGTATTAAAAATGTGTATATTCCCTGATGTGTCCTGGGAAAAAGGATTCATTAATGTGCTACGGTTTGGTGTCTGTTAGAAATTAAAAACACAAATACTGTGGTAAATCTAATACTAGGTATGTATATTTATCAGATGTGGATATCTGTGGTTTGCTTCTGTGTAAATATCCAATGTCACTCAAAGCCACAGCAGATGTCAAAGCTTTATTCTGAGATTTGATTAACAGAGGAGAAACTTAAAGATGGATGGAAGGTATCTAACAAAAGGCGCTACATCAGCACATTAAACACTGGAAAAACTCAGCAAATTTAGTGGAAAAATACATACTAGGCATGTACAGCTCACACCTGGAGTGGTTTTGCAGTGTTTGTCCATCTTTTTAAGACCCATGATGCAACCAGAGCACCATCTTGAAGACCTGATGAAGAAAAGGACTTCCAGTGGTGTAAATAACAGCATGAGGACAGCTGAATATGAATTTAAAGAGAGACAGGGAATGGTGACATTGTAGAAAGAGGTTGGTCCACTTTCAGGTTCTAATTGGCAATAAACATTCCATGAGTCCAAGTCAAATAGTGTTTTGTGCAACTTGTCGCTTAACAAAGGACAGCAGTCTTGGCAGGACTCAGATCCTGTGCCTTATGTCTTAAGTATGAATCAGTACTGAAATATACTGTACGTATGATTCTCGAGTGTTTTCTTTTGGGCTTTTTCCTCTTATATTCTGGTCTTAAAATTACTGCATCATTTGAATACTTATATATTAATATGTATTTATTGTATTTATTAGAAGCAACAAAAAAAAATCTGAGATCAGAGGACAAAAAGTCTACAAATACAAGTAGTGGAAAACAATATTCAGACACCCTTAAAAGTTTACACAATCTCAAAAATCATCATGAAATATTTACAGAAAAATATGTGTCTGCATCATACACAAAGAACTGCAATTTCCTTTTTTTTTTTTTTTAAATTACATTTTTGTGAACAAGAATTTACTTTACTTTTTTCTTGACAGTTTCCATGTCCTGTCCTGGATGTGTTTTGTTATCTACTGAAAACATCCGGCTTTGACCTGGATGGAACTGAGCATGTACAGAAGAAGCATGTGGGTTTAATGGAACAACACGGAGCACAGTTCAGTGACTCAAGACTGATTCGGAATGTGATAATTCAGAAATGCATGAGGTGAACAATTTTTTTTTTTTCCCACCATTGCACTTGGTGTAAAACTGTCATGTGGAAGGACCATTTCAAGAACCAACTATGAACCAACAACCACACGATTCATGATTCAATGCTGTTCAATACGTACTCTTGTTATCGTCTTCCTCTCTGGTATTGATGTTGATTGGTTTAGAAACAATACCATTTTTGGAATGCTGTCATCAGTCTCTTTTTAACTTCTTTCCTCCATCCCTCCCCCTCTTTTTCTAAATTGCCACTGAAACCCTCATGTAAGTACCTCATGCTGACAGACATATAACATTAAACAAAGTGATGCAGGCCAGCGACCATTGTTTAATGGTACCTGTAGGGAATTTTCAATGCTAGCTATCTTAAAAGGTCACATATCATGCTAGCAGTTCCGTCCAGTAACTTGTGTGATAGCCCGTTGTCAAGTATGTGTGAGTACTAAGTCACTGCCCTGTCAGTCAGTCATGCTCAGCAATAGTCTGCCTCCTTCATGGGCTGTTCAAGCACCAGTTGTAATGAAAGCTTGCAGTATTGTCCAGTTACCTGGGCTAAGATGGACTGGTCACTGTCTGGCATGCAGCAGACACCAGTCTAAGATGACACATTGGCCAGTGCTGGGTCGTGTCTCTAGGACAATGGCAGAATGCTAAGCTCACCGCTACACAAACAACAAGTACGAACATGTACTTTCCACTTAATCTGCTCACCGACTGCTGCTTGTTTACTTGTACTCCATTACCCAAAATCAACGATAGGTACGTCACTTACGGCCGCCAATGGCTCCTCCCCATAGGTTCTGCCCACACACGTAATTCACGTAATAAAAAGTCCAGTGTGGTGCGTTTACAAAGATTTGTTTATACTGAGTTTGCACCTCTCTTGCTTATAAGTAATGCTCAATTAATGCCATAAACACAACCAGTACAGCTTCATTTTAAATAGAGACATATTTGGACTTGGTAGAAGACATAGGAGAGGAACCCTCATCTGTGGAATTAAACACACACACACACACACACACACACACACACACGTGTTCATGTCCTGGGAGTAACACAGGCTATACTTTGGATTCGTTTTCAGTTTCTGTACTTTTGACAGACACTTTTCTGTAGGGAACATTTACAATGTGTTACTAGAACCATGGCAATGGTTATCCTATAACCTCACATCTTGCACTGACTGTTTTCAGAACCAAGTTGTGTTTGTGTCTATATTATACTATACCAATCTTACATTGTCATAGTCATTAAGTAAATGCAACAAGTGTCCATAGATTTCATTTTGGGGATGACCTAGACATCAGCCTATGCAGTTTTTTTTAGACATAAAACAGTCAGCTCACATGTCTATTAACAGTTTATTAGAATGCTGTTGTCCCATGTTACAACATGAAGGAACATAGGTCGACAGTGTTTTTATTTTGTCTGAGTATCTGTCAGCTTAAATATTTGCAGTGGAACACATTAAGCTTTGGTTTCATTTGAAAATTAGCACAAACCCTCTTGAAAACGGGTAAATCAATGACATGAAATAAATATATTAACACTGCATCACTCTAGAATAAAGTGTCAAAACCTGTGACTCAGTCTTTGGGAGAATGTGTGGATTTTCCAGCCACAGTAAAAGCATTCAGTTGAAAACTTAATGCACATTCCTCAAGCTGCATCTGTGACTAAGACAAAACTACTTCCAAAACATATGTGTTTAAACAAAGGTAGGTGAAAGTAATGTGTTATGTTAATTATGGCTGTTCTTTCCTCATGCAGTCCCTGAGGAGTTGTACTTGTTTTCTTTTCGTTTCTACATAACTTCATGATTAAAGCATGGATGCATCCAAAAACCTTTCACAGTTCTTTCTCTACTGATATTTCTTGCTTTTGGTCTCCTATTTGTCCCTGACACCAGAAAGGATCAGAGAATCATATTAGAAAAACTAATGTGTCTAATATAAATGGGTAACCAGGCTTCAAGTCCAAGAATGCCGAATACCTATGAGGAGAATGTACAAAGATAGGATTCATACATCCGTGAGTGACCTAGAACAGCCCTCATTTGTGTCAATAAATCTCTCCTTGTGGTCGCACTCAGCTTGTAGCTAAACTGAGGCCAATATTTCTGTCCTTGAGGTTGTTGGAGCTTTTGTTATGACCTATCAACCAGCCTCAGACAATTTTAATCATATGGAATCAAGCTAACTGGGAATATATATATATATTTTTTTTTCAGATCGACTTAGTTGAAATCGAGTTGATTAGTCGTATGATGATGTCATCACATTGTCAGTGGATGAACAACACAGAAACAGAGCCGTTCAACAATGAGCAACTTGTACTAACGTTTACTGTAACATTAACAATGTACAGTAAAGAGCAGAATAAAAAAACTTGCAAGACACAAGCATCAGCAGTCCTTCTCAGATGTTTTAACCAAAACAAAACATAGGCTAACACCTTGACTTTTCTTTTAAATGCAAATGAGCAATATAAAGTGGGAAAAAGTTAAGACAGCGACAGCCAAGACGCACAGCAGGTTTAAGAAAAGAGTGCATTGTCTTAATGAAATAAATGAACAGAATAATCTAAACACACTGGCTGTCCAAATCATTATTCAATATTGGTCTTGCTTGTGTGGTTCACAGAACATTACTTAGACCAGACCTGGGTTTTGTACGGCCTGTGGGCCACATGCGGCCTGTTAGCTGACCCTGACTAGCCTGCATGAGGTCATTGGCAAATTAAAAGTCAATGCAAATACATACCATCATAACAGACGCAACCAATACAACGACACTGCTTTTATTTGGAAGGATCTGCTAAGTTAACGTTTTTTGCATGTACTTTCCATACTTAGCATAAGGCTTATTTATGCACTGATTGGTTTGTTCATCAGGTTCAGCCCATGAAGATGTCAGCTAACTCCAAAAAAAGAAAGACTGATTCAGAATGCAGAATTGTTAAAACATGGACACAAAATCACACAGTGTACTCAAGTCCATATTTGAGTATGCTGTCCCCTAAAGTCCACTTAATTTTACCCATGTGAATGCGAACATTCTGTGCTCGAGTACCATACCCGAGTCCAGTTGAGAAGGTAGTCCTGGGTACAGACTGCCCAAACTCCAATACGGTGTGTTGCCACATGAAAGCCATCTGTGCCAAAGACCGGATGTGACCTAATCACAACTCTGACAACGGAAGTGGTTTAATCACTGCGTGACCATAGATGGCATTCCTATTGTTTCCTGAAAAAGCCTCAGATCCGCACAGCATGGGTTCACCTTACCGACTGAACCATTCGGTGATATATCAGGGACAATGAAGGTCACTCTTCTTCTCTTTACCTCAAACATGCCAACAGATAGGTAAGGGTTTGTCTTCTTCTGACTTCCGTGTTTGTTGGATAGCAACAGAATTCCTTCCACACCACCACCTACCGTTTCAGCCCTGTAATACCCACTCTTACTTGGGCATGTGCCGTGGTACATGCCTGTGAAAGCAACATCTGCAGGAAAGGTGTGATCATATTAAAGTACGGTATGGACTCGAGTACACTGTGTGAAAAGGCTATTCCTTCACTGAAGTCAAAGGTAAAGATAAGGAACTGAGATATGCAAACAAAGGTGTATGCATTTATTGTTTTTCATGCAGAGTTAATGTGGAGCTGGTTTTGCACATTTTCAAAAATGTTTTTGTAAATATTCATTAAATTGTTGCATTCTGTGCTCCACATTTTCAGTATCATTGTTTTTTCATTTACTATTTTTATAGAGATGCATATATAGCAGAGCTGTGAGTGTATTGGCCCAGCCCTTAACTATCAAAGTTTCTCATGTGGCCCCATAAGAAAATTGGTTGCCCACCCCGACTTAGAGGATAATTTTTCTAGCTCACAATCAATTTAGTAATCCTACTCTGAGTCATCATCTTCCTTCAGTCTTGGAATTGCGCCAGTGATGCACAGGTTGTTTTTTTGTTCTTCAACCAAATTTGAGGGATTATTTGACCCGCCCCACAAATAAAGTGACATTTTTTGGACCAGTACTAACCATGCTGATCCACGCATCACTGCCTTGCACTCATTGTTTTCATTTAGAAAGATTAGAGTATCACCATGTGCAGAATGAAGGGTTAGGGTGCTTGCATGCTGTCGGGTGATGGGAGGGACAGAGAGAATAACACACGACTAGTCAGCTCCTCCAAAGTAATGTTGTACTTGTGCCACAGACATCAAACCAGCTTTTCCGGAACAGCCTCTGATGCAACAGGTAATTATTATTTAGTTCCACAGTCTAGACATCAGACACATAACAGGCAAAAACAGTGCTTTAGCAGATGCTTTTTTTTTTTTTTTACCTTGTCTTGTCCAGCATCATAACAGTGGAATGGTAGTCTGGCTGCCTTTTGGTGCTGAACAAATTTGCTTTGCCTAGGGAGACTTCATAAAGTATATGAGGCTCCCCTTGATATTCTACTGTCTTTATTATGAGTTTTGTTGAACCACATTTAGATGCTGGACCTGACATGGAAGAGCGGGGGGGCAAGGAAGAAGAAGGTGGTGAAGACCCTCACAAGAAAACAATACAAACAACAACCATGGTGATAATTATAATGGTAACAATAACTACAACAAGAACTGAGTAAACAGGGCAGAAAGACAGAAAAAAAAGATAAATAAACAAAACAAAAAAAATTAAAATAAAAAAATTAAGACTTATTAAATAAGGAATATAAGAAAAGAAAACAAAAACAGAATATCATAAATGACAGGCCAGGTATACCAGCAACAAATCTACACAATATTAGTAGTTCACATTAATCTCCTGCAACAGAGTGACAGCATCAGAGTAAAGCAATGAGAATAAAGGCAAAGAGAATGGGGTAACCTCAGTGATGAACACAGCCATGCAACCACAACCGCACCCCCTCTAAGGACCAGGGGCCAACAAGGAGGGCCCCAGGGCCCGGCCAACCAGCAGACAACACAGAGAGGAGGATCTGGCCCACTCCCCCAAGAGGTGACAGCATGCCCACCCTGAAGATGGCCAAGGGAGGCCCCAGTTGGAGGCCCAACAGCAGTAAAGCACAGGCCCCAGGGGGCCAGGGACGCCGGGGGCTGGCCACCCAGGGGCAAGCAAGGCACCAGCCCCCTGAGCCCAGGAGCCACCCGTCCCCTTTGGCAGGAGCCTGACACAGCATGCTGGGAGACCAGGCCACCCCAGACAACCACCACCTGCCATGAGTCAGTGTGCACCCCGATGCCACGGCCAAGTGCCCCGGAGGCCCACTTCCCACACACCCAGACACACCCACATACGCACATGCTCACTCACCCCTCATGTTCACCCACACACACACACACACACACACACACACACACAAGCACCTCCACCCAGTGTTGGGCAAATTACTTCTATAAGTAATTAGTTATAGTTATTAGTTACTTTCCCAAAAAAGTAATTCAATTAGTAATGGAATTACTCCTTCATGAATGTAAGTATTTACCAGGGAGAGTAATTATTGCATGACTTTTGTGAAAAACCTTCAAATATGTAAAATAAAACTGAATTTTGAGTGTTTCCCGGTTGCAGTTGCATAGAGTAGAACAGCATAGACAGGTAGTTCATTAGTTTCAAATTCATTGCAGTGTGAACAAAATCAAAGACATCCCTGAAATAATAAAGCAGTTTCATCCTTTGTGGGTTCTACTGCCTCTCCTTCTTATCCTTTGGCAAATTTGAGTTCGGGAAGACAAGCGATCTAACTAATGCCGTCTTGAGGCAACTTCTCTCTGATATTAGTTCTGTCTTAGAGAATACGACTTCTGATGGAACCGATGTTCCCACTAAATGGAGCTTCTATACCATGACTTTAGTAAGGCTGGGGTAGACAAGGGCCTGGTTTTTCCACCACATAAGGGGATCTGCATTTATAGGAAGACGATGTTCCTCCAGTTAATCCCACACCTCCACTTTTTTCAGTCGCTCTCCCTGATACAGCGGTAAATGTCTTCAGTCCAGTCAGTTGGACTCTCACTGGTAACTCCTCCCCTAAGTTAGCTGTGCATAAAGCTGCATTCAAGTGAATGGGGTGTGCTGAGGACAACTCATACTCGGAGATGTCATTAGTCATTCATGTGACTACTCTGATGCTGTCACTCTGTTGCAGGAGATGTATTCTCTATCAGGTTGTAAATAAAATTTAGTTTTAAATAAAGTTAACGTGTTGTTTGAAAATTTTGTTCCATGTGCCCTTTTTTTAAATTTGAGCCCCTGCCCCTCCAAAGGTCTCTGCACGGCCCTGCAACAAACTAATGAAAAACACAAGTAATGTATTTCTAATTGATTACTCGTGTAAAATCACACCATAGAGACACAACTTGTCAACACGTAGCTTGTTGAAAATAAAGAATGTTTTGACTTTCACTTCAGTATCTGTGACCACATACACCAAACTCCAACAGTCCAACTTCATAATGTGGTGGGGCTGGAGGAGGAGGCCTGGCGGGCCACCACAATTAAACCACTAGACAACGCCACCTGGGGAGTCTCACCCCAGGAAATATATTATGGACTAAACCAATGCTGTCTACACAGGTAACACAGGTTCATTAACTGAAATAAGAGAGAGACATTGTTCCAAAACAAAATGCAAATTTATTGATTATTTAATCTGTAGGTAGCTGGAAGTTATCTGTGAAGATGGGGAAGTTAACAGATACTCACCAAGTACTCCAGCTGGTATGAAAAAAAAGTAGAAAATTAATTTTCTTACAATTATTTAAATTGGTTTTTTTACAATGTTATATTTCTTTAAAAACAACTTCCAGTAGAAATGACAAAAGGAAAAGGAAAAGGTGGGCTGGGGCTATCTGTGAAGAGGCAGCCTACTTTAAGTGTGTGTTCTGACAGTGTGACTCACCCATCACTTGTGTACTCATGACAATCACAGCAACCGCATCAGACTGGTTCAATATCATGCCCCTGTGCTTTTTATCACTACAAATCAGTGAAGGGAACCATGCTATGGTGCCAAGCCTCCACCACAAAAAAACATTTAACACAATACAAGGGATCAATACCAGTTGGTTCAGTCTAAAACACCACCTGGCCTCAAGGGCTGGCACTCCTATGCAATGCCCTGTGTGAAAGCTAAACAAACTAAGGGCAAAACAGCAGCCGATAGTACCTAAAATATGGACATTACACATTAACAGGGTTATAACATGCATTACATGCTAAATGTGACTAGTACATGGGTTTTCAAAATAAGGGATAGTGAGCCTCCCATAAGAGAACTCAAAAGCAGCTTTCCCCCCCCCCACACACACACACACCTTATTATTCCTATTATTACTGTTATTGTCATTGCTTTGAATGTTCCATGCAGGCTTATAAAAGGCTCCAATAATACATTTTGTACACATCTTTATTTTCTAAACATGTTTGTATGTTTTTAAACATAATTTTAAACATTTTAAACATCTTTATTTGTGTATGTCCTTAAAAATCTTTTCAAACACATTTTAACATCTTTGTGTTTTTACCATCTTTTTTGCACATTTTAACATCTTTATGCATTTTAACATCTTTTTAAATACATTTTAACATCTGTGTGTTTTTTAATGTTTCTTTTAACACATCTTAACATCTTTGTGTGTTTTTATCATTTATCATCATATACACCCACACGCACGAACACCTACACCCATGCCCACACACCCACCCACAGCCCCCCACATCCACCCACCTACACGCCTGCC
>JAPQRP010000011.1:27762924-27775009 GCA_037367295.1 Apogon hyalosoma | reverse complement strand
ACCGCCCCGGGACCAAGAACGGTAAACCCGATGCTTTGTCTAGGGTTTCCGGCCCTTGTGCCCGGGTGCCGGTACCTTAGGGGGTGGTCTCTCCGGCCTGTATTGTAGCAGCACCCCACTGGGATATTGAGGATGTTGTTACACGGTCCCTGCAGTCAGAACTGGCTCCTGAGGGGACCCCTCTCAACTGTCTGTACATCCCTCTAGAGGTCCGTTCTCAGGTCCTCCAGTGGGGACACAACTCCAAGTTGTCATGTCACCCTGGCGTTCGTCAGACCCTGATCTTCCTAAGATGAAGATTTTGGTGGCCTAGCATGGCTGCTGACACTAAAGACTTTGTCGCAGCATGCGACATTTGTGCCCGCAGTAAAGCCTCGCACAAGCAGCAGGCGGGGCTGCTGCGCCCTCTCCCCATTCCTTTTCGACCATGGTCCCACATTGCGGTGGATTTTGTTACTGTGTTACCACCTTCGGAAGGTAACACTGTCATCCTGACTGTTGTGGATCGTTTTTCTAAGGCTGTGCATTTCATACCATTACAGAAGCTCCCTTCAGCCCAGGAGACTGCAGATATCCTTGTCAACCAGGTGTTTCGCCTTCATGGTATCCCCAGTGATGTGGTCTCCGATCGTGGCCCCCAGTTCGCCTCCCAGGTCTGGTGCTCTTTCTGTAGGGCTCTGGGAGCCTCCGTCAGTTTGTCCTCTGGCTATCATCCCCAGTCAAATGGTCAGACTGAACGAGCCAACCAGGACCTGGAGACTGCGCTGCGCTGCATCACCTCCCGTCATCCCTCTTCCTGGAGCACACAACTGACCTGGGTGGAATATGCACATAACTCTATGACCACTGCAGCCACGGGTATGTCCCCCTTCATGTGTTCCCTGGGGTACCAGCCTCCCTTGTTCCCTGCTCAGGAAAGGGAGGTCGCAGTTCCTTCAGTCCAGACCAATATTCGCCGCTGCCGGGCTGTTTGGAGGACTGCGTGGGCTGCCCTCCTTCGGACTACTGCCCGCACTGAAAGGCAGGCCAACAGGCTCCGTACCCCAGCCCCACAATACCGACCGGGAGAGAAGGTATGGCTTTCCTCCCGTGATCTCCCCTTACAGGTGGAGAGTCAGAAACTAGCACCCTGGTTCATCGGACCTTTTGAGATTGAGAAGGTGGTTAACCCAGTGGCTGTCTGTCTCAAACTGCCCCCTGCTCTTAAGGTGCACCCTGTTTTCCATGTTTCTTTGATTAAACCCATCCAGGAGAGTCCACTGAACCCACCGGTCGAGCCCCTGCCTCCCCCACGGATGATTGATGGCCACCCTGCATTTGCAGTGAGCTGCATCCTGGACATCCACTGCCGGGGTCGTGGATGTCAGTACCTGGTGGACTGGGAGGGATATGGACCAGCTCCTGGATCTCACGTTCGCTCATCCTGGACCCCTCTCTCCTTCAGGATTTCTACAGGTCCAATCTGGACAAGTCAGGTAGGACACCAGGTGGCGTCCGTTAGAGGGGGGGGGTACTGTTAGGATCCGATCCATGCTGTTCTCCTTTCCCCTCTATAACTTTCCCATTGCCTCCCCCTGGTGGCATTGGGAAGCATTTTTCCTTGTGTCCTTTACAGGCGGGGCTCCCTGGAATTGGTGCACACCTGCTGGCGATCTGCAATCTACTGGGTATTTAACACCTTCCCAGACTGATGCAGATCGCCAGTTGATTCCATTCCACCTGTGAGATGCCTTCCTTCATGTCACACATTCTGGGAGCCCTCCAACAGGAGAAACAGCCACGACCTACTCCAAACCATTGTATCATCGACAGATGAGCTTTTGTACTGTTTTTGTCTACTGCTACTGCTACGCTGGTCCATTGTCCACACCTGGCCACCAACTACAACTGATAAAACTGTCAACTGTTCATCACAACTACAACTCCAAAGGATTTCCTCTCCCCCTTCCACTACCCTTTCCCCTATTGAGTTTTCAATAAACCTATTTTTGTTCTTTAATCTGCTTCTGGTTCTGCATTTTGGGTCCTAAACACATCATCAATTCTGACAGAAATTTATGAAAAAAAGCATGAAAAATACTTTTTCTGCAAAGCTTTTTAAACAACAAACCATCCCAACACATTCTCCTGGTAACTGAAAAAAATAATGATGAATAAGGCAAAAATCACAATATGACATAAACTGACAGGAAAATATGATAAAAGCATAACAATTCAACAATGTAACAAGATGAACAACATGAAGATCTGATAGAATAAGAACACAATTAGAGGTGAATGATGTCAAATATTGTAAAGAATGAGTCTAAACAGATGTGAAACAGACTGGACTTTTTGTGCATTTCAGACTGTGTTAAAGCAGCATTCAGGATCCAACTTGATTATTGGAATTAAAGTGAAAAAGTACAGTCTGTCTTTTCTATTAGTTCAACAATCATTCTGATTAGTTTGTGTACTTGTACTGGAGTAAACTTTGTGCACGTTTGCCAACGCAGCAGAATGATTGTAAGTATATGGACACTTTGAGTGACAGTCAGGTGAAGGTGGTGATGTTCTGGAAACCTGGTAGGACTGACAATGAACAAATACCTGGAGGTGACAGGTGAGTCTCACTGTTTTACCATGTGATGGCAGCAACTGAAGTCTGCTAACATTTGGAATTTATTTCCTTATAAATCTTATAAACACCTTAATATGTATAATTAAATTAATTATAACCAAGAGAAGAAAGTGTGATTGTTGGATCATGAATCTGAGAAGATGGGAGGGTTTTGATCAGCATGTTGGATAATGTTCTCCACCACCACCATTCAAACACCAAACCATGTTGTGCCTACCCCCAGTACAGGCACTTTATAGAAAAATGTTATGTCATCCTGCTTTATCATACCAATGAGTATGCTTGGATACATGCCAACACATAGAAGATTTTCATACAATACCAGAAAAGACAAGTACTTAACTGAAAAATAAAGGATTTGTGGAATTAATTGGATTGGCAGAACTTCAGTGGTGGAGCTGTCGAGACACTGGCTTAAATCCATTGCAAGAAGTTTTATTCTGTGGATAAAGAGTCGCCTCGTACTTCAAATACATTAATACAGAGAGGCCTTTGGAATGAATACACACTTAAAATCTGCCAAGTGTGTACTGTGTTTTAAATAGTGTAGCATATAGAAATGGTATGTACCATATATCAATAGTCAGCAGATATGGAGAAATAGTGTCACTTTTTAAAAGTGTGACAACATTACATTCTATGAACACAACAAACATACATAAGCATTTACACAGTTGAGCTTTGATGACTGAAATGTTCAGTTTAACCACTTTTAGAAGGCTTCTGTTTCATCTTAATCTCATTTCAAATGCATTTTTGTTTGGTCCTGACTTCAAGACTGGTCAAGACCACAGTGAACAGATATTATTAACCTGCCTCTGCATGGATTTCTTAGGTAAATTTAAGCTGTGATTTGAAAAAAACAAAACAAAAAAACCCACACACACACACACACACACATATATATATATATGTGTGTATGTGTATTTATTATTGTTACTATTATTGTTGTTTTTATATACAGCATTTCATCAACTTTCATTTGGCTTACACACTAGGAATATAAAAGAAAACACCTGCTCCACCTTAAACATGACTGTCCTGATTGTTTCAGAACACACTGTTGGTGTATCTAGTGTGGTCTCAATCATGACTTGGTCTCACTTTAGTTGATCTTAACAACACTGGAAAATAAGTGGATAACATTGAACTCATTGAACTCATCACAAACACAGAGTGTGTGTCTGTGATGCTAAAACTAATAGTGCAATTAAAGAAGCCCTTCAATCTCCTTAACCAAACATGTGACATACCAGCACTAGCAAAGTGTCAGTTATTATAAAACTGAATCCAAAGTGAGTAACTGACAGCTGCACTCATAAATTGTTGATGCTTTGTGTGGTTCATGCTCTGCTGATAGATCAACACCCCTCAGAGTAAATTCTCTTTTCTTTGGGCAGGTATCAGCCCTTTTGAGTCTTGCATAACACTCCATTCTGGCTCAACTCCAGCTGTACTCCCTCACATCACTGTGATTCATCGCTGGGCCCCTCCTTGATCCCTATCGCAAATGGGCCCTTATCAGTCAAGAACCCTCTCTTGAGAAATCCATCCTTTTTCTCATACGCACCACTTGTTCATGAAGGAATTCCAATAAGATGGTGTAAATCAAGACTAACATGGGTCCATTCTCAAGGCTCCAGCAGAGTCAACATGAACTTGGCACTGAGCCTGAAAGCAGGGCCATGTTGGGAAGCAGCACTTGTAAAAAAGAAGCTATTTGATTTGGCCAGCTAGGCACCACCAGTACGGTTATGTTCAACATTCTTTAACTAATGGTCCATGTTACAGCGAGTCTGCACTCAGGGGGATTAGAACAGAGAGGATCAAGAAAAGGCAACACTTTGAAACAGCCTTATCAACCTGTGTGTTGACCTGTGGAAGAATATAGAACAATACTCCTACAATAAGAGCCAGGGGGAGCACTGAGGGCCTGGGACTATGTACAGTATTACTGAGAGGTTTTCCATGGCTGAAGGAACTCAAATTTAAGTCACCACTCTGTCCTGAAATGAGCTTATTAGGACTCCAAGGACCAGTATATTTGGAATCCTGTCACTGGGATTTTTACTTTTTGTGAAAGTATTCCTGCAACAAAAGTGGAGACTGAAGTGAATGCTGTGCAAAGCTGATTTTTTTTTTTTTTTTTTTTAAAGGACATGATGATTTTCTTTGAGAAATCTTGAAAAGCACAAGGCGGCACTAGAATAAATCTGGTTACATTTTGTTAAATAACTCATGAATATTTATTTCCATGTGTTCATTAGAAAAAGCCACACATGTTGATATTGACCAGGTCCACATATTCTTTTCCATCAAATATCTTCAAATATTCAAAGCCACTTTCCTGACCTCATCAATGTCTTTTTTTGTGATTCATAAAGTTGGTCAGTTCAGGTTATATGAAATTACGCAGAGTTTTTATTCACATTTACAATTGGACATAAAAACTGTGTTAAAAAAAAAGTGGAAAGTTTTAAAATTAGAAAAACTCAAATATGAAAAAAAGTTGTAATACTTGACAAAGGTGAAAAACATTACGAAACACCACCATGTATGAAGAGGTTCAGAAATTAATATTCAACAAAGACTAACGAACTCTGGAAGAGTTTGAAACATTCTCAACAATGCTGATCTCTCTCTCTTCATTCTCTCTCTACCTGGCTCAACCTATTCTCTCCCTCACCATTTCATCTTTCCACAGTCTCAGAGGTTGATATTGGAAGTTTTTAACCATTCATACAGTTGAGCTTTACATTATAGCATATCTGACTTGACTAGCATATTAACATATTACACAGTATGAGGTTTTGCCCATATATTTGGTGCTGGTATAGCTAATGTCCCTGGTGTCGCTAATGTTTCCTTTAAAACAACACCCTTACATCATCGTGCATGCATTTATTCTATTTCAAGACACATCTCTAGAGGTTTTAACATTTATCAAGTAGCTGCTGCTGGTGGTGGTGGTATTAGTTTATAATGAGTTTCACTAGTTTTCTACCCTCCAGAGGCTCCACCCTTTTGTATACATACATAGTTCCTCCAAACCTGAGGTCTGAAAGCAGTATCAAAACCCAATCAGTTCATGTTTGGTTGACATTATAAATCTCTGCAATAAAATTTTATTATGAAATTAAATTAGCTGAAGAAAACTTCTCACTCGCGGTATAAGCTCCTGCAACTCTTTATCCAACATATAGTACCTGCAGATCTGTGAGTGGCACAACGTCAGTCTGGCAGCAGAATAATCACTTTAACTAGCTGCTGTAGACTTTTGAGTTAATTGAAAGTATGCAGCCTTTAAGGCCTTGACAGCCTACAAATACAACCATCACTTTGGCTTATTTCTCTCCGTCGCATGTCTGCCAACTAGTTTGATTCGTGTCACTTTTAGACATCATCTATTACTTTTGCAGCACTTTGGCACAGACAATATCAGATGGATGCCCTGTGTTCCACACTGACAGCCTAAATGGAGAGTTGGCAGCCAGCCTGTATCACTCATTCAGAGTGAAGGTCTGTGAAACACAAGAGACCAAGACTTTTTCACATGTGCTCAGTGCACAGGTTGTCATGTACATCTGTCTCTGAAGGTTTGAAAATGTCGCTGCATTATTACAGCAGAGCCTTTAGTGGCCCACACAACATGTGGCAACATAAAATGGACAATTGGTAATGTTTTTCATTTTCAAATATTTTTATACTTTCAGACCGATCCCAGAAAAAAGGTGAGATGCTGATCCCACCTTTTTGCCACCATTGACTGATTTACACAGCCAAGCCAAAGGAGTAACAGAGTTAAGACAGGCTGGACTTTTACACAGTGGCAGTGGCGGTGACGCAGCACACCGTATAGTGTGACATATAACTTGCTTGTCGAAAATAGCCCAAGCATAGCGGTGTTGGTTCTCAAAAAACACCAATGGAGGATGAACAGAGTGCGGCAATGTTTATTTTAGCAGTGCAGATTTTAAGTTTAATTCAAACTCAAACCAAGCTGTTTGTTTACTGTACAAGTCCCCTGCTCATTTTTAAATGCCCCCAGCGCAAAGGCTGCAGATGCAATATGTCATCAAAACGTCACACCTTGATTGTCGAACGAGAGGTGTTCCTTTTATATAGTGTTCCGGAATCATGATTCCACCTTTATCATGGCTCTGTTACTACCTACAGAGGCATTACAGAGCCATGACAAAGGTTGGACTAAATTATCCCACCATTTCATTTACACAGACATTTTTCTGGAATAAAGGTAAACTATTCCCTGAACAGAAGTGCTGTGTAAAGGGGTCTATATACATGATTGAAGATTGAGATGTGAAGGTGGATATATCAGTGGTGTGGATAAAGTGTTGTGATGTGTATACATGTTGTATATGACAAATAAAACAAGCTAAAGGAGAGTTTAAGAGAACCAATGTCACCACATCAGAGAGGGTTCCTGAATGGAGATGTAAACCACTTTCACAGGCTGGAAGACACCGGGCCCAGAAAGTATTCAGTCATCAACCCATCCAAAAATGCCGGCCAGGCAGCCTATATCCTTCCCAACAGGGGCCACCACAACCCCCCTTAAGACGGGATCCCAAAGGGATCATCAGAAATTTATGCAAAAGAATGAAGGAAAATATAACCAACAGAATAAAGGTGTCCACCTCCTTACACACTAACCTCTGCAACCAGATATGTGAAAACTGAAGCATTTAAGAGAAAGGGCATGAGGATGGGGTTAAAGGTGCTGCACAGATAATTTGTTTAAAGTGGATTGCAGTGACACCTTCGGCTGGAATCGGTGGTGTTTTTAAAGGACAAAGACTTGGCTTCCCATTACCAATAGCTCTACTGTCATAAGGGTAGAACTCTGGTAAAGGCATGCGTTTGTTTTAAGCTAATGAATGAAGAACAGATCCTATTTACAACTCTGCATTTTTTTTAACACAGCAACTTACAGGGTCCAAAGAGATGTAAACTTCATAAAGTCCTTTTGTAGTGTAGTTTAATAACTGGCGTAAAAACGAAACCTAATTTGGATGTCCAACTGCTGCTTCTCCAGAGCTCCGGAGTGTTATTCACAGACCGGTGCTAAGACGTGTCCCAATTCGCACTAGCTTTTCCACAAAGTATTCAAGCATTTTTAGAAATGACTTCAGTCATTCAACACCTTCATCACTGTGCATTAGCAGTTCAGCGCTAGCTGCTTCATCCTTCTACATTCACAGTATTCTACTTTTATAAGTGTCTTGTTCCTGAAGGGCAGTTTAGTATCCAGGCCCCGGCATGAACATTAAACTCCATACAGAACCATAACAGTCTCACCTTACAAAGCCCTTAGTTTGGGACTGAAACAATGCTCCAAATAAAACAGATTACTGACACCACAGAGCTAGCCGTGCGGCTAAACACAGAAGCGTTTACTAAATATTTGACTGAGCTACCAATAGCCACTATAGTAAAATACAATGTTCCAATGCATATAATCCATATGAATAAATAAAAGAAGCATTCTGTACCTGTGTAGAAGGAAGAGGGCCAACTCCAGCTCTGTTTTCATTCCTTTTAACTCCATTTGTTCTGTCCATTGGTTCAATGCAGACGTTTACCAGTGTTTTAGTCTGTCATCTATCCCTCCCCTATTTATCTTTTTTTTTTTCTGCCAGTCCAGCTCCAGTTCCAGTGTCCACCAGTACAACTAAATAAATCCAACAAATCCCTTACTTAAGGAAAAAGGACAGATCCTACTCCTCACTCATTCAGTTTACTTCTCACTGAACTCTGCTGGTTGGTGTGGCGTTATAGTGACATAAGTCTACCGTAAATCAGTCCAGTCTTGTCCGACCTGACCAGGGAAGCTGGAAATAGCATTTGCACTATTTTGGTACTGATAATCTCATGTTAAATTGCAGTGTACGATCAGGCATATATATATAAATAAAAATGAAACTTTTCAAGATCATAAAAAAAAAAAAAAGTCTGTACAGCACCTTTAAAAAGATGAGATTAAACTTGGTCAACATTTACAACATTTTTTCATCAAGAGGGAATAGAGAAAGAGCACCTGCCCTGCCCCGGGCCTGGGGCAGGGCAGATGCTGTGTGTGGACATTGGGGTGTGGTGGTTGCTGGTTGAGGTGGGGGGGTTCCTAGCGGCTGGTGTTGCTGTTTCGGGCTCCAGTTGGCGGTGGGGCTGTGCTCAGCTGCCGCGCCTTGGGGGGGACTCATGGTGGTGCTACTCGCTGCCTGGGGGGGTGGCGGCGCTTTGGTTGTACATGTGTGGGTGTGCATGTACATGTGGGTGGGTGCGTGTGGGCAGGCGTGTAGGTGGGTGGATGTGGGGGGTTGTGGGTGGGTGTGTGGGCATGGGTGGAGGTGTTCGTGCATGTGGGTGTATATGATGGGCGAACATGGTGGGTGGGCGGTGTGTGTGTCTGAGTGGCAGTGGGTGTGCCTTGCTTGCCCCTGGGTGGCCAGCCTCTGCCGGGGTCTGGCGGATGGCATTCTTGGATCCCTGGGGCCTGTAATCGGCTTGTGTGGGGCCTCTGGCAGGGGCCTCCATCGGCCATCTTTGGGGCAGGTACACTGTCACCTCTTGGGGGAATGGGTCAGAGCCACCTCTCTGTGGTGTCTGCTGGTTGGCCAGGCCCTGGGGCCCTCCTTGTTGACCCCTGGTCCTTATAAGTGGTGTGGTTGCATGGCTGTGTTCATCACTGAGGTCACCTCTGAGCAGTCACTCTGTCGCTGGAGATTAATGTGAACAGCTGCTGATGTGTGGATTTGTTGCTGGTATTATCTGGGCTGTCATTTTTGATATTCTGTTTATGTTTCTTTTCTTATATTCCTCATTTAATAGGTCTTATTTATTTTATTTTGTTTTGTTTATTTATCTGTTTTACTTTTTTCTGTCTTTCTGCTCAATTTACTCAGTTCTTGATATAGTTATTGTTACCATTGTAATTATCACCATGGTTGTTATTGTTTGTATTGTTGATATTTTGGCATCAAAATGTGGTTCAACAAAACTCATAATGAAGACAGTAGAATATCAAGGGGAGCCTCATATACTTTATGAAGTCCTCCTTGGCAAAGCAAATTTGTTAAGCACCAAAAGGCAGCCAAACTACCATTCCACTCTTATGATGCTGGACAAGACAAGGTAAAAAAAAAAAAAAAAAAAAAGCATCTGCTAAAGCACTGTTTTTGCCTGTTATGTATCTGATGTCTAGACTGTGGAACTGAATAATTACCACCTGTTACATCAGAGGCTGTTCCGGACATTAAACCACTGGAACCAATGTGAACTTGAAAATGTTGGAGTCAGCCAGTTCAGGGCTAGTACTTCCTCTGTAAAATGCTGAAACGTGTAATCAGTAGGAATTAAAGTTATTGGAACAGTAACAAACTGACCTGTCATTTCCAATGTCGTATTGTAGCAGTAACTGCTGTGATGCCAACTCGACTGGCATGGATCTGAATCTTAAGCGGCTCATTTAACCATGGCACAGCCACCACAGGACTGAACATTTTCAATATGTTACTGACCATGTCTGACTGACGGAGCAGTGACTTAGTACTCACACGTACTTGACAAGCTATAACTTAAGTTACCTGATGGAACCGCTCTGAATCCTCTCACTATAGATTGGGATTTTTCCTGGTTTGTAACTCTTACACTTATACCTTAACAGAAAGTTTATGAACATCAGTAAAATATGACTTACTGCTGCTCAAAAAAGGTTAAAAAAGTTATATAAAAAAAATCAGTCCTTTTATTTACTTAATAATGTGTCCAGAAACTGCACTGGTCCACAGGCAACCTTGAAATAAAGACATGGGGAGATAGGGGTTTGTTTTACTGCATCGTTGAAGTCCTGTCATTCAGCAAACCATCCAGAAACTGAATGTGACTTATTAATTCTAACTAATATCAGTACTGAAAGAGACAGTGGCTCAGTGTTGTAAAAGACAGTACATATATGAAAAAATCACTTCAAATCACTTTATAAGGAATTATTCAGGTGTATTTATCTTTTTACCAGCACTTGTAACTCTGGGACACGAGAGGGTTTTAAATTTGTTTCAAAAGCTCAAGGGTTATGAGGCTACAAGAGAGACATATTTGCCAAAACTACTAGCGTATTCATTTAACCCATCAGAACAAGTAAAAACCTGGGCATTATCTTTGATTATGAGCTCACTTTTATTCCTCATATTAGATCCATCATAAAAACAGGTTTCTATCATCTCAAGAATATAACCGGAGTCCATCCAGTTCTCTCTTGAGCCAACAGGGAGATGCTGATGCATGCTTTTATTTCCAACAGAATTGACCACTGTAATGCCCGGCTTTCTGGTCTTCCTAAAGATAGAACTTCACACCTCCAGTTTCTCCAGAACTCAGCCGCTTATGTGCTGACGAAGACCAGAAGGTGGGCTCACATTACACCAATTTTAAAATTATTGTGTTGGCTCCCTGTGTGTTTTCAGGATAGATTTTAAGGTACTTTTTTTTTTTTTTTTTTGTCTTGTCCAGCATCATAGCAGCTGAATGGTCATCTAACTGCCTTTTGATGCTGAGCAAATTTGCTTTGCCAAGGGAAACTTCATAATATATATGAGGCTCCCCTTGATATTCTACTGTCTTTATTATGAGGTTTGTTGAACCACATTTTGATGCCAGACCTGACTTGGAAGAATGGGGGGGCAAGGAAGAAGAAGGTGCCAAAAACCCTCACAAGAATATTTCAACAATATTATAAACAGTAACAACCATGGTGATAACCACAATAGCAACAACAACCAGAACAAGAACTGAGCAAACTGGGCAAAAACACAGAGGGAAAAAAAAAAAAAAAAACATAAGCAGAACATCACAAACGATGACAGCCCAGATGATACCTTCAAGAAATCCACACAATGGCAGTTGTTTACATTAATCTCCTGCAACAGAATGACTGCATCAGAGTGAAGCAAAGGGAATGAGGTGATGTCAGTGATGAACACAGCCATGCAACCACAACCACGCCCCCTCCAAGGACCAGGGACCGACTAGGAGGGCCCCAGGTCCCGGCCCCCCAGCAGACACCACAGAGAGGGGGGTGAAACCTGCCCCTCCAAGAGGCGACAGTGAGCCCGCCCCGAAAAGGGCCAAGGGAGACCCAGCTGGATGCCCCACAGAAGCTGAGCAAGGGCCCCAGGGGGCCAGGGATGTCAGCCGCTGAAACCCCCACCAGGGGCCAGCCACCCAAGGGCAAGAAAGGCGCCGGCCCCCAAGCCCCTCCCCCTGGGTCCAGGAGCCACCTGTCCCCTTCGGCAGGGGCCCCACCCAACACCCCAGGAGATCAGGCCGCCCCAGACAGTGCACACCCTGACAACACAGCCAAGTGCCCTGGGGGCCCTGAGTTCTACCTCCCATCCCCGCCAACCCCCACCCCAAACCCCACACCCCCTCCAGTCCCCCAGGCCCCCC
>JAPQRP010000011.1:27746183-27762824 GCA_037367295.1 Apogon hyalosoma | reverse complement strand
GTAGCTGGGATAGGCTCCAAGCGACCCCCATGACCCTAGTGAGGATAAAGCGGGTTCAGAAAATGAATGAATGAATATTACCAAGTTCCACTTTAAGCTGTAATTACTTTATTTGTATGGTACACATAACATGGCTTTCTACTTTACAACTTTTCTTTTTTTTTATAACAAAACTTTACAATGTTAGATACTATTCAATCTTCTCACACAACTGGTTCATGCACTCATTGCGTTTTATCTGTCACCTGGCCTGTTCTAAACCAGGTAGGTTTATTTATGAGTTAACAGTCTGATCCTGTTAAGGTTAGAAACTACAGCACTAGTTTAGGTGATGAATTCTCTTCAATGTTCCCGTAAAACAGCTTTTTCTTTCATGCATCATCTGCATGGAATGAATGGAATAACATCATCCCATTTGAAACACTTATGAAATACTTGATATTCAAATACTTAAATAATAAAAGTATTTTACAAACTGAAGGAACCCTGTCACTGCTTTTCATCACCTCTGTAGTTGGGTTGAGTTATGAATATCTTTGGTCTATTTGACTTTCTATCTTCTTTGCCTGACTTTTACTTGTCTCTTATTCTCTTAGTGAATTTTAGATGTGAAATTGATTTTTAATTGGAAATTATTAGTTGCCATGTTGACCAGGATTCCTTAAAAATAAAGGATCAATAAATCTGATCAAATAAATTGGCCATGTAATGTTCTTAGCTTTAAACCACCCTTCTTCCCACATGATTTTTTTTAACCTAAACCATAAACAGTGTTACATAGAGGTTTGTATTGTCATATGGTGGAAGCCAGTGTGTCAGATAGAGGTATTTTTGTTTGTTTGTTTGTTTGTTTTTTCCACATGATTATTAAGTGGTTTCCTATGTGCTTTTCCTTTCATTTGTGACAAATGTAGAATGTTATGAATGGAGTAGATAGAGATGATGCAGGTGATGATATACTTGTATATTATAATAGATGAGGGTTTTCAGTGGAGGAGGATGGTACTGAATCATACACCTGACTATTGCACAGCTGTGTTACACTACAAATAAAATTACAAATTTGGGAAAATCATTTTAGTTCAGAAATCATGTGTGACAATGATCTGCTCATACTGTCAAAGCTGATCTTGCCATTGTGCAGAACCTGAAGAATGTTATCTATTGTTATCTGAAAGCGTCAGTGAGGCTCCTGGTCAAGGCTGAGGAGACCCCATCCCCATCCCCATCCCCATTCCCTTCCACCCCAACCCCCTACTCATAAACACAGTAGAACAGGACAAAACAAAAGATAGTGTCTGTAAACAGATGAAGCAGCTGAATACGTCAGTGGTGTGTGTATTTAGAGAGAATGAAAGCATGAAAGTGGAAACAGACTGTGGGTTTTCCAATGCGCTCATGCATCAGTGCAAATAATTGATATTTTTCACAGAAATAGACATAGTTTGACAGTGTTTACTTGCAAATTGCACACATAGCATATATGTAATAGGTGTAACAGATGAATATCATTAGTCTACATTCTCATGCTTCCTTTTTTTGACTGCAGAAAAACCAAGTCACAACACTTAAAAATACATTTGAAAAAAATATGATAAAAGTCAAAGCAAAATTATTATATAATTGTATTTTTTTAACAAAACAGTTTCAGGATGTCATCTACTCTAACATCTTCAAGACTAATTGGTGTAGAAATGAACTGAATAAATGAGTGACAGATTAATTACAATGATTACAATGGAATCATTTGTTGCTGTCATTACATAGATTTATTACAGGGTTGCTATGGATTCCTTTTGATTAATCATGATTAAATATAAATTTTTAATCTATATTAATCATATTTCATTTTGCAGACTCCAAACAAACTCAAGAAAGAAGGGAATATACTGTATATACACTTAATGTATTTATTTAACACCTTCAACAGCTTCAACAAAGCAACTTGAAACAAAACAACTTGAAACAACTGTTCCGTCTTGTTTTTTTGTACTCACATTTCCCATCAAGAGGGCCAACGTGATGTTTAGCATCTTCCATCTTTATCGGTTGGTTCTGCTGCTTGTGACTACCATATCAACTGTGAACATGTGCGACAGTAACTCTACTTGGACAAACTGCCCAAAATGCATTGCCAGAGACGTTCACAGTCATTCTGCACTTCAGATGGGTTAATTGCATTAAAATTTTTAATCAGATTAATCACGATGATGGATTAATTATCAAAATTAACACAATAATGCATTAATTTTGACAGCCCTAACATATATTTATATATATATATTCCAGTCAGAAACCAATTTTCTAGCTTCCAAAACAATCTAGTTTTGGCTGAAATGTTCCAGATGGGTTCAAAACCACCAAACAGGAAGGTCAAAGTCATCATATGCTGCCCATTGATGTCTGTTCTCAATACCCAGATACCATTAAAGCATCAGTTTCATTAACACATAAGGAACCAGAGAGAACTCTTTCAATATTGTAAACTGACAGCATGAACCAGGTGATAAAGCAGCAAACATGTTAGTTGTAAGTGGTTGTGGAAGTTATGGTTGAACACCAAAGTCTGTGGCCTTTACACACCTGGTATGTGATGAGAAAATCATGTGGAATATCCACCCATGAATATTCACCCACTGGATATTTTGCATCATTCGTATTCTCACCAGTGGCAATGCAAGTTTAACACACTTGTTCAATAAAAAATGTAATATTTTTGCATCAGAACCTTCGACAGAATTGGATTCAGTATCACCTGGAACCTTGTTTGTTCCTGTCTCTGCATCCATCAGATCCTCTGCGTCTATGTCCAGGTATAAAGACACTCAAACTCTATTTGATTCAAATAATGCTCATGTTACATAAAGCCCTCACTAACTGGACAGGAGGTGTTCCACACATTTTCTGTTTGTCTTGTCTGCTGTTATTGTTGTAAGATGATGTCTGATTGATGCCTTTATTCATGCTGTGAAAGCTAATAAAAAAATTTCATATTTTTTCACCATGAAATACTTTGAGTCCTATTTTAAAGTCCTCATAAGTTGTCAATTAATTGTATGAAAGGTATGTCTTTATCTGCAGGATACCAGAGTTCAGGTCCCATTTCATGCAGTATTTGTTTTAGCTTTTTTACTCCTAGATTTTCTTTATTCTGTCCCTCTTCCCAACCGTTTTTTCAAACTCTTCATGGAATTATCTACATGTTTTGGACTTGTCCATGAGTCAATAAAAGGGTACAGTCAATGTGACGCCCTGACCAAGTGTCAATATGTGATAAGTTGAGAGAGAGAATCTGTTATTTAAAGGGGTATTAGAGGGACCTGAATTGTGTCAAATGAGAACAAACTGGTGTATGAATGAAGTAAAGCCAGCAGGACTGAGCTCTGCCTTATAAAGTCTAACTCTGTCCCTGGGCTCCCACTTCGTCATGGTCCATCTTCACCCACCTCCACCTTTTCATTTCGTTTGTGCAACTCGTCCGATGTTTCTCTCAGCCCACTCCTCCCTATTTATCTCATCCTCACAGCTGGTTTCCATTCATTCTGAATCACTGAATAAAACAACACTGTCAGAAAAAAAAAAATTCAAGACAGCATGAAAACTACTGGCATCACACTGCCTCTCCAGATGATATCAGCTTTTATCTGAGAAAGGAAGCATAAAAAATCCACAAACTCCCCACAATTCGCCATGCCTTTCCCCTGAAATGTCTGTTTCCATTATAAGACATTCACTTTCACAATTATCACAGGTAATCACCTATCATATTTCCTGCTTACATTCACCCACGGTATATTTTAAGGTGCATCACCTGCTGCTGTCTTCATCTCATCTCCCCTTTTTCTATTATTGTGCTGCTGTGACTGTTAAGTCAAATATGTCCGTAGATGTGGAAGATGTACACTTTTTTAAATCAATAAATCACAGAATTGACATTCAAACCCAACCCCCTTATTTGGATGAATGTGTTTTTGTTTTTAACTTCTGAAACAACTGGAACAACTGAACACAACTCTGCTGAGAAACTACATTCTGAGGTTAAACACAGAAAACCCAAAGACACTCTGCACTGCACAAGTCACTATCACAACTATATTTTTTTAGAAGTCTAATTACTGATTACAATAAAATCCTGTCTATACTTACATGAAAAGATGAAATACCAATTATCTTTGCAGATGTTTTCATGTGAAGGCAGGTCTGCAGTGTGTTTGTAATTAAGACACTTTGATATTGTCACCTTCCTAAAATAATGGCCCATGTCATTTTTTTGACAAAAATTACTTTTTTGCCTAAATCATCAATTACTCACTTTTTCATGGAGTTTTTTGTATTTATTGTGTTTATTATTTTAGTAAGGTGATACTGTATTTCCCACTATATTCCGACTTGAAATGTGAGATCTCAGTGTTCGTGTACAACATATCATAGCTGTGGAGTCTTTGAAAGAAAACCAGAAGGAAGGTGACTGATCTATTGGAATATCGAGGCAGTGTAAACTATCGTAACTATTATCACATTTAACAAAACTGTAGTCATGAGTAAGACAACAAAGGAGGAGGATGAAACTCTTAAAACTGAAATAGAAGTCATACTCAGATTTATTTAGTGTTGATTTTGCATGATTTTACATTATTTTAGCATCCTTTCGGCTTACTTTGAACCTTCAACTATCCAAAAATGTGAGTGTAATATTATTTTAAATATTTGTGTTTGTATATTTAACACCTCCCATAGACGTACAATGAACAGAAAATGAAGAAACAATTCATCCTGTAGTGTCTCACAAACGTTCAACATTATTTCAACACATCTGGAGACACATGGTCGCACAAGTCAAAGAGCAATTAAATGTAACAAATTGTGATTAATTAGAATATTCCTTTTAATTGATTGACAGCCCTAGTTTTTACTACTGATGGATCTGTATGGAAATGTAAGCATAGCAACACTACACTGTTAAATACCAAGCAAATAAAAGTTTTATATTTCATTTTGCTAACAATTTTGTTAGCCAAATCTCCAGCTGGTAATCATGATGGTGATGGTGCTGCTAATCAGATCAATAACTTGTCCCCTGATGCTGAACGTTCCTCAGCTCCTGAAACTGCTATAATGGCCCTGAGGCTTTGGCCTGTAGTTCATGGCTGAGATCCCTGGCTGTAAGAGAAGCATCCTCTCTGGACTGCTGCTACTGCTGCTGGGGTGCACACAATGCAGCCAATGATAAACTGGAGCCAGTTATTATCTTTGTTTGTGCACCCCAGGGCCCCTGGTGGGCCAACCTGACCTGGCAGTGTGGAGATGAGGGTGGAGGGGGTGATGTGGGGGGTGTACATGTATTTGCTGATGTGTATGTGTTTGGATTCACAGTGTGTGGAGTCAAAGGCCCCTAGAGAAAATAGGGCACTCAGTGATCAGCTGCCTGGCACTCCAGTCACGATAAAAACATCATGAAGCAAGGTCCATACTTTGTTTTTTTAATATTTCCATAAGAGCGAGCCGGCTATTAACTATTAAGAGACCAATCCAATGAGCTAACAGTTGTCATAGAAACTAGGAATAAAGAAGTCTAGGAGAAAGAGTCCTCTGGGGAAAGTGCAAGCGAGGTTGAGCTCAAGGTCACGTTTGCACTGACCCCTACAGCCTTGTTACAATATATATGACCCATTTATGTCTCCATCCAATGTGTGGCTGACCTTGGTGTTTACGACACCACTGCAGCAGAAAAGCCCATTGTGCAATTAGCCTGATTCATGACATGTCGGCTAAACAACGGGCTTGTTACCTTCCATACACACACCTCGCTGGCTCATATATATCTGTTCTCTAAGATCTATTTTCTCAGTGCTCAAGGCGTTATTTTGACAGGTAGATTTAGTTACTTGTTAGGATCGATAGAAACTGCTGTATGAGTTAACACACACACTCTTTTATGTATGTTGGTGACATTTTCCAAAATGACATTATAGATTTTGCAAGGATCAAGGTGCACTGGAGCTAGTTTATCATATTTATAAGCTATTAAATAAGGATGAAATACTGTAAATCATCTGTTGAAAGCTCATTTTGTCTACTGTTCAGTGTAAGCCATGGAGTCAGCCCCAAAGGGGAGCAAATCTGACAGTCCCCCACCACAAGAAGAAATCAGCTAATTCCTGCCATGCTAAAATAATTAGAAATACACATGTAAAAAAAAAAATCTACTAGAAATAACAAGGAAAAACTAGAAGCTGTAAAACTCTGGTCATGTAAAGGGCATATCATTCCAAAATATCAACAGACTCTAAATACTACAATAACCGCGAATTTTAGCTGTTGTTGTCATGGGGAAGGGGCATCTATCTGTCTCTGTAAAGGGCCCACAGTAGCCTTCAGCTTGCCGATTAAATACAGTGCGAAATTTGTCACCTAAAAGGAGTATCTCTTAAAATTGTTTATTCACTCTACAATACCCATAAACCCCATCAGATTACATTCTGAAAAACAACAGATTTTCAAGCTCTGTGACTGGATGTTTGTAGCAGAAATGTATGTTGGGTGTTTGAGTCAAACACAGTTGTTCAACTTTTGGTAGTAACTGCGTCAGAATTTGAGTTAACCTCTGAAGCTGAAACCATAAAAATAAATGAACATAAGAACTAAAAATAATAGCCAGACACAGGGCAAGATGACTTTTTCTGATTCTGCATTTGGACATGAACCTTGTGTCTACCAAGTATAGTGGGTCTGGATCTGTGGCGGTAGATCTGAATCTGAATCAGAATCTACCTCCCTTGCAGTGTCCCATCACCATAAACTAGCTTCTTAAAGAACAACAAAGTCTGCTGCTATATCAAAGACATTGTTTTATTTATTTATACTAAAATGACAAATCTTGACTTTACACTACATTCTGCCATATTTTCAGATAAACTCTTGTCTATGATTTTCTAAACAAAAATGCAAGTGATCAATAAAGGTAGGTAGGCAAAGTCAAAACAAACAAAAAACCAGACCAATTTAATGAAAAAGAGGTGGTTATTCTGTCCCCCTTTGTGTGTGTGTGTGTGTGTGTGTGTGTGTGTGTGTGTGTGTGTGTGTGCGTGTGTATGCGTGTGTGTGTGTGTGTGTTTATGAGTGATGTATGTTGTAAGTGTTTGTGGCAGATTTTGATGTTTTGATAACTGATATTGGGGGCTCCCCAAGCCTTTGAGCCTTTGCCGCCCATAATGACAGAATACTCTTTTGTTTCTTCCCTGACATATTTAAATCTGAATAAACGACACAAACGGTAAAAAAAAAACGAAAAAAAAAAAACAGGCACACGTTCACCCTTTTTCGGCTCACTATTCTAACAAACATTTAAATCAGCAAATATCAGTCTTTAGGAAAGCTATAGTAACTATTAAAAGATTAAAATAAATTAAAGTATTACCTGATGACGAAAGGTGACGGTTCTCTTCTTCCTCCAGCTTGTCTACAGTTTCAGAGCATTCGGTTAGCTAGGTTAAGTCCTTCCAGTGTTGCCAAATCCTAAGTAAGGAAAGTCACAGTTGGCTTGCTTAAAAGTCGCTAAATGCCATCAGTAAATCCTTGAGTGAGGGGTTGCCTGTCTTCGTCAGGCCCCTGTCAGGCTTTGTCAGCCAGCAACAAAGTTGCTAAAAGTTGGCAACACTGCCTATTTCAGACCTTACCTGGCCGGCAACAAGAACTTCTGTTTTCTGATTGGTTGAGAAATTCTATTTTCTGATTTGCTAACTCAAGACAGCTGTATGAGCGCACAATTGTCTTGACTCGTTCATAGTAACGCAGTGAAGTTCATAATTTATCAGCGTGAGAAATGGCATGTGTTAGTGTGTGAAGTCATTTAAATGCGTGTTGAAATGTGTGTCTCACGCTCATTGTGTGTGAGATGTAGGACTGGAATTCTTTAAATCACTTTCAAAATTGCGTCAGCAGCTGCAGGTTAGATGGCTGTTAACATCCTTGTTAATAATAATAATGATCTGACGCTTTATTGGACTGTTAGGGTACAGCAAAATAAATGAGACATAGAATACCTAAAAGCTCTGTGTATCCCATTACCTGGTGCCCCTTTACATAACTGAAGATCTTTCCACTTCCTGATGTCATAAATTGCTTAATAAAATTCACCAGAATGCAGGAGATGATATGTTGTCCTGGGGGACTCACCCCACACACACACCCATGCATTCACCACCAACAACTTCTAAACCCATTCACAGATGATTATTTTGGATGATGTTGCATATTTGTCTGTCGTAGGCATAGCATTTTAATGTGTGGTTTTTATCATACATTATTATCACAGCCTTGCTTCAACAATATGAAATATATATGTATTGTTCCTGTGGTCTTCAATACACTGGTCGTGTATAGAGGATGTAAACATGAGTGTTGAGCTTTATTCTTGCAGATCATCTGGATTCAGCATCTGCTGTATGTCATTTACTTCAGCCTCGGGCACAATGACAGCTCATCGCCATGACTGACAAGTGTGTGAAAGTATACAGCTGAACATATACTCTCCCATCTGAAGCCAGGAAGTTGATATATTGTCAATGTAGCAGGAGACACTTGATATTTCTGTGTCACAGTACTGTGGTGCTTGTGTTTGTTCATTTTAATTAAAAGTCTCTATAATGGGCTTAGGGAATCAGTAATAGTGATGGGAAATCTGATTCTTTTTACTAACTTGGTTCTTTTGGTTTGTTCATGTGTTGCGAATTGATTACAAATCAATTAATTTGATTCACCAATTTAAAAAACATCTAGGGGGCATTGGTGCCAAAGTGCCAGGCATGTGCTTTACCCACTGTGCCACTTGACATACACCACGTGAGTGGCAATAGGTCTAACCCTTAATATCTGTCTTTTATGTCCATCTATGAATAATATAATTAGAAAATTACAAAACTTAATAATGACCACTTTTTCTACTTAGTGCTCTGTGTCTGTAATTGTATTACCCCACCCCCCTGAAGGGGAGGCAAGGGGTATTGTTTTTGGTTCATTTTTTTGTTTGTCTATCCATCCGTCTGTTTGTTTGTCAGCGACTTTATGCAAAAACTACTGGACCAATTTCCATGAAATTTTCAGGAAAGGTGCAAGGTGGTCCAGAATAGATTCCATTAAATTTTGGTGAATGTAGGTCAAAGGTCAAGGTCACCAAAAATGTGTTTTCGCAATGATAAGAGATAGGGCAAATCAGGAATTTCCTTTTCATTCCTGTATACTCAATTTTGCATATAGCTTCTTTTTGCTATCACTGTTGATGTGCATTGACATCAGAACCTTGAAGGCCAAATTTGAAGACTCTAGGTCAAAGGTCAAGGTCATAACAAAGGTCAAAATCTAATTTTGGATATAACTTTTCAACTATTCATCTTAGAGACTTCCAATGAGCACCAAAATGCTCGTCTTTCATTTCTGCATCTTATGTGTATAGATTTTGACCAATTGTTGACCAAAGAGGTCGGGGGTCACTCGGTCAGTACCTAAAAAACTAAAATGGACTATAACGGAAAAACGAGTGGAGATAGAGACTACTATTATTACTATTATTGACAGATAGGAAACCTGGCAGGGCTTCAAAATAGCGTTACGACCTTTGAATTTGAGTGACCTTGAAAGGTCAAAATCAAGGTCATGTGATTATAAATGGTCGTAACTCCAAAAAGACTGGTAATAAGTACTCAGTTACTATTGCTGACAGATAGGAAACTACTTGTAGGCTCCAAAATAGCATCATGACCTTTGACCTTGAGCAACCTTCAAACGTCAAACCCATAGTCTCACATTTTGAGAGGAAGATGTCCATTAAGAGATCAAATGTTTGCGAGGGGCGGGGTTTGTTGTGCCTGGCAGAAGTTCAGCAGTACAGAATATAAAATTTGCTTAAATGTCAGATAATTATCATGTCAGATAATTGTGAATAATAGAACACACCATAAAGAAGTTCTGGAAAACTTTGGGAAGGACATGAGTTAAGTGAACATATTTGTACGTGAAGACACAGGTCTGGTAAACATTCACATAAAAACTGAGAGAAGTTTGAATTTTTTTAAATGAGGAGCAGATGAGTCGAGTCTCTTAGAAAAGCTGATCATTGTTAAAAATGTCTTTTGAATTAGGAAAATCTTATTGAGATAAGTGGGACAGGTTTCCGCCCAAACAGTATTGCAATAAATAATGTAAGGATAAATTAAGCAATAATAAAAAAAATCAAGAAACAGGAACAATTTATCAACGTATGGACTCTGCCAAAAATGCCAACTGACTTCATGATTTTTTTTACAGACAAGATCAATATGATAGTTCCAACTCAAATTTTTATCTACAATAACACCGAAGAATTTAATATAAGAAACCTGAATTATTTCAAAATTATCTATGAATATTTTATTGGTTTCATTGTTATACTTCTTATTTTTGTTACAAAATACCATAAGATTTGATTTTTGGGTATTGAGAGAGTGTTTATTCATCTGACACCATCTAGAAACAGACGATAGTTCTTCATTTCCTTCTCTAATCAGTGTATTAAAATTTTCATGTGATATAACCAAACGTGTCATCAGTAAATAAGCGAGGCAGTACATTTTTACATACCATAGGAGGATCATTCATGTAAATCAAAAAAAAAAGGAGAGGCCCAAGAATCAAACCCTGAGGAACTCCACACATTATCTTAGCTCTATTTGAATTATGCTTATTGAATAATACATACTGTTCTCTATAATTTAGATTGTCCTTTAACTATGTCAAGGCAACATCATGAAATCCAGATTTCTGTAATTTTGTAATGAGGATGTGATGATCAACTGTATCAAATGTTTTGGATAAGTCTAAAAATATACCAAGAGATATTTTTTTTGTTTTCTAGGTCTGTAGAGATTTTATGAATAAACTGTAAAAGGGCCAATTCTGTTGACATGTTTTTTCTTAAGTCATATTGATGGTTATATAATATATTGCTTCCGTCCAAAAGTTTTATTATTCTTCTATACACTAGCTTCTCCAATACTTTAGAAAAAAAAAGTAAAACAGATATAGGGCATTAGTTTGTGAATGAACTGTAATCACGCAGTTTGAACAGTGGAATTACTTTGGCTACTTTGAGGTCTCTTGGTACAACACCTGATTTGAAAGATAAAGATATATATAATATATGTCAAGGGCTCAATAATAGAGGAGACTACTTCCTTAATCAAGCCTGCTCTTATTTCATCATGTCCTGCAAAGGAGTCTCTCATTCCAAGTATGATGTCATGTACTTCTTTTAGGGTAGGAGGATCAAACATACTTATATTAGGATATTTCTTATCCATATTTACTAAGAAATTATCATCAGAATGTTCTTTAATTTTAGCTACAGAAGAGTCATTGTTAACAAAAAAAATTATTGAATCCATTTACTATTTCAGAGGGATTAGTTGTCACATCTCTATTTGTTTTCTGTTTTTTTCTGTCTCTCTGACCCTTTGACCCAGTCACCGCCTCATCAGGCAATTACCCTCACCTGTGAGCACAGCTGTGCTTCATCAGGTGAGGTGTATATATTCAATGGTCTGCTCTCTGTCCTTTGCTAGATTGTTCCTCAGCTTTGTGTGAGATGTTCCAGCATTTACTCCTGCCTGTTTGCACTGTTTCTGACTGAACCTGACCTGCTCTGTTACCTGCATGCCTGCCTGCTCCCCAGTAATGTACCTGCCTTTGTCCTGACCATGTCTCCTTGTCTGCCTCGCAGTTACCTGCTTGCCTTCCGTCCCCGACCACATCTTCTGCCTTTGCCCTCTGGTTTCGTCCGGCTCCTGGTTTTAACCCTCACCTGTCCCTGACTCACCTGTCGCATGCTCCTCATCAGCTGCTCTGTTGCAGTGGCTGTATACCTGAACACGGTGTGGTTCCGTGGTCACCTCCTCCTTGGTGAGCTACCGAGCCTTAGCGCTGCCAAGGCTGCAGAAGACAATAGACTTTTTAAACTCAATTTACCTGTCTGCTGGACTCAATAAAGCCTGTGTTAAATTGAGATTACCTGTCTGTGGTCTGCGTCGGGGGTCTGTACTGCACCCGTTACAGTAGTGAAGTTCCTCACACCATCAGATAGCTGAGATGGGCTAAATGTAGCTTCCTTTTCTTTTTCAACAACTCATAAATGAGTCTCCATGTAGCTTTTGTGTCATTGCAGGATCCTGAGAATTTTTCCAGAAATTTATTACTGTGCTTTCTTGCAATTAAACATTACAAAATAGTTGACTTCAGATCGATACATTCACCTTGTTTGTTCATGACCTAATATGGCTTCTGTTCTGTCTTCTGTCAGGGGTATCTAGTCTCGTTCAGCGGTTCAACACTCAGCAATTTGCCAAGTGATTCAGCAATTTGAAAATGCTTCAGTTGGCCCTACTCGGCCACGCTTTCATTCAGTGGTTCACTACCTCCATCCATCGCTGCAACAAGTTTCGCAGTATATTCCCAGGTCTTGCTGTGGAGACCACCTGCTGCATGGTCCATCACACAGCACTTCTGCCTCAAACTTAATGAGTGACTCTGACTACATGATGATAAACAATAAGTGGTGCTGAATACATTCAGTTGTTTGCAGATAGATTCAACTCTGTCACTTAAATCAATTCTTTTGAATGATTCATTTATGAATCACCCATCACTACTCGGTAACGGTAAAATTCAACTGGGTGTGTTGTGAGCCTTTCAGGGTTCAAATGAGGAAAAATAAGAGGGCCATGTGTAACTCTGTAATCTTGGAATGATATTGATAGATAGATATATATATATATATATATATATATATATATTCTGCAATAAAAATAAAATGAGGCCCTATAAAATTAACAAATTCATTCAATTCATAGTAAGGATAAACATAACACTGGTGTTTATATGTATCCAAGAGTGAAACGAGCAGTATCTACAGTCTGCAACAATACTCAACATCCTTCTGGGTTAGCCCTTAGGCCTCCCTCAGGAATTTTTGTCAATTTTTTTTTTTTTTTTTTTCCATTTGTTCACTTTGGCTGTGAAATTTGGCAAATGATTCTTTTAGTTACATTTTTGAAATCCAGCATCTTTTACTCTCAGATGTGTTTTATTTTGCACCCTCGTGGACAAAAATTTCCATGCACAAAAAACTATAAAATCATTGTACATTTTAATTTTTTTTTTTTATAAATCTCTTAACTTCCGTCCTGCTAAAAACTACCAAACATTCAATATTTTTCAGGATTTTAACCCTTTAAAAGCCAGTTTAATAATTTGAATTCTGATTTATTACAAAAAACACAAAGTAATTTTCCATAAAATAAGTGGATGAAACTTTGGTGGTTATTAGACCCTTGGATAGGCCACAGATTAGCAGCAAAATTGATTTGAATGCATTATATTTTTCTGTAATGTCAAATACTCCCTCTGGTCATGGACAGAATGCCCCATTGACTTCCATTATAACTACGTTTTTTGATCTCGCTGCCGTTACACTTTATAAATGTACAAACTCTGTCAACATTTGAGTTAGATGAACTAGTGATATTTGATTTTATTTATTTTTACTGTATTTCACCAGTTTCAACCATTTTCCCATTGTATGCAGATGTATGGAATTGTTTGTTTTTTCTTTCCAGTTATATTATGGAACCATATGATGCCCTGGGGAGGGGGGGCAAATGTGACTTGTTTGTGTGCGTGTGTAAAATAGTTTTTAAAATCAACATCTGATTCATTAGTGTGAACATTTATTGTGAAAGCTTCAACAACAGAACAAATGAAAAACAGAATGAACCGATTAGACACAAACATACAGACCTGGAATATGGGGTGGGTGTGTATACATGTTTGTTTGTGGTCGACCCCTCTGCGTTCTCTTGTCATCTTCATTTGCTTTGTCTTTCAGTGTTTTGGTTCTGTTCACTGTGGATCCTTCTGGAACCTGCAGAAAAGATGGAAGTTGGTCTTCCAGGAGCTGAACTCCATGGTGACTCCAGAGGTCCTACACAGACTGAACCTACTCGCGTCCATCAGCTGCTGCTGCTGGTGGTGGAGTTGCAGACCACTGGTACTGTCTTCGCAGAGATCACAGGGGTTCAGTCTGTAGGACCTCTGGAGTCACCATGGAGCTCCACAGCTCCTGGAAGACCAACCTTTGTTTTTGTACATGTTGTCAGTTCACTTATTTTATCAAAGTGCTGATACTTCCATACTATTAGCAACTTCCTTTTAATGTATCTGCAATGATATTCTTCCAATTAAACTTTCTTTGCAGAATAAACATTAAAAAAAAATGTGGAAAAGTGATCTCTTTGGTGGAAGTGCTGACATTTAATTTTCAAAATCACTAGAATGAGTACAATTCCAGGTTTCTGTCCTGTCCTACTCCATGTCTGAGTGAGTACAGTCACTTGGTGTACTGTGGTATTTCACATCTAAACAAATCAGGCTTGGGACCTTTCTTGATAGACCAAGAAGACAGCAATGTTGTGCTACTGATGACAAAATGTGTGTGTTTTGATAAGTGAAAATTTTCAATCCCAAATGTTTTTTTTTTTCCACAGACCACTGGTGTCAAGAGACTGATTAGATTATTACTTGATCAGTATTACCAGGAAGTGTATGTAATGGAGTTAATAAAATATATAACGATAATCAGTGTCAGAATTATCCATGCCATTATGAGTATAGCACTAATTGAATCAAATGACTTACCCAATATAGTATATGCAGTTGATTACCAGTGGATTTGCTTAAAAAAAAAAAAAAAACTTAGTTTTTAAGCCTTTTCTGTGTTTTTATTATCGTTTGTCATAGCTTTTTCACAGTTTTCCACTTATATGGTAATAACGATGGTCTAAAAATTGACAGTGCCTTTTATTGAAGAAAAGCATCACATTTTCTTGTAGGGTGATATTCAAACTCCATCAATGTGCATTTCAATCTCCCAAAATCTCCACACCTAATACTGATATGAACAGGCTGTTGAGTAGAAGTACAGTTGAAGTTGTGAGTGGGAGTGAGTGACATAACATTATCAACATATCAATAAACAATAATAAAGGTTTGTGCATTTTCTGCTCAAACCTGCTACTTATTTTCTGCCCTGTTCTGCATTGCATTTGCAAAATAGCAAATTGGCCAAAAGTTTTTCAGTCATTCGTGGACAATGAGGCTGTAATATGATGCTACCATGACAGACAACTCTCTCCACTGGAGCACTAGATGCAGGCACTGCCAAAACTCTGATGGCCATTTGGAACAGGGATGAAAGAGTCATGTTTATTACCCAGAATAAGAGAGCTTTCTGTCCATCAGGGGCTCGTTTCTGGGTTAAATAGTGAACACGCCCGTTTGTGTGCCCTTCAACACAAATGATGAGCTAACAATGGGTTGCCAAACGCAGAGGCTTAACAGATGTAAAATCCATGTCTGGGCTCGTTGTGTTCGCTAAACCATCATTTGCTCACAATTTACACTGAAGAGTGTTTGCTAACAGGTGCGTTCACTATTTAGAAAAATCCGACTGCACCCGTCAGAGTCCGGTGAATGAAGGATTGAGATAAAAGTCTGGGAGTCAGGTGTACTTCACTCCACAGACAGTTTTTATGACCATGGGACTCTGCATACCAAACATACTGCGCCATGTTTCTTTTAAAACTCTTCTTTGCTTGTTGTAACATTGGTGAACATCGTCTTTTTTTTATTATTCATGTGACTCTAGTTGCAGAAAAAGGTGTTTCCATTGCAGTTTTGTGTGATAAACCAATTGTGCCACACCTGAAAAACCACCTCTTGCCAGCGCAAAAACTTTTAATAGTAAAACTATTGTTTTGGCAAAATTGACATTTTTTCCATTAGATAAATTTTATGTGCCAGTTATATTTGCACAATTTGAGTAAAAGGAACACCTCTCATTCCACAACCTAGGTGTGTCGTGACGGCAAACCCGGCACCTGAGAGACAGCGGGTGCACATGGAAGCACAAGCGTGGATTCTGCAGCAGCCGCACTGGGTCCCACAGCTTCATCCCCAACTCCCAAGGTATTACAGAACAATCATTCAAAACACTCATACAAATCCTAAAACTATTTGTGTTTCTTTCTTATTAACACTGGTTGTGTAAGCTTAATAACAACTATTAACATATAACAGCTCAGAATAAAGTTATATGACATAAAAAGCTGATACCATAATAACTATTGCAATGAGTAATGATATAAAATTGATTAGCCTTGTCTGACTGTCACATCATATGAACTGCTGGATTCATGAATAGTTCATTGTTCATGGGTGCTACAGCTTCATCCATTCAAGGTTGAAATTGGTATTGATGTTGTGAAGGTGCATGATGGTACAAAATAAAAAGAACTGATTCCTCTAAAATACATTAAAACTAAAGAGATGAGCCCATTTTAGATATGTGCAGATGTTTCTGTTAAAATGTAGGCAGTAAAATAGTCCACTGAGCTCTAAAAATTCTGATCTCATTCATTATCTTTGATTTTCCACAATGAAATCCACCACCAGCTAAATGAAGGAATATCAACAAATGTATCTTGGGAAGGTTAGTGTTTCTTGACACATGATTGAATACAATTAATTTCTTGTTAGGGTTCCCCTACCCCCACCCCA
>JAPQRP010000011.1:27698020-27713417 GCA_037367295.1 Apogon hyalosoma | reverse complement strand
CTGTGGTGCTGGTGGCCTCTGCAGGGTCCAGGTGGTCCACTGTGGTGCTGGTGGCCTCTGCAGGGTCCAGGTGGTCCTTCCCTCATGTCCTCGATCCTCGCTGCCTTGTCATTCCCATGCCCAGACACAGGTGTTTTATTTATACAGTTCCGCAGACTGGACAGGACAGTAATGTGTTCAGGGCGTTGCCATGGCACCTAACTAGGGAGGCATGAACAAACTCAAAATACATAAGCAATGGAAAAACACAAAGCACCCAACACATGCAAAGGAAATGAAACAAATACAACACATGAAAACAAACATGCCATCCCTTTTGGCTGGATTACAAGTTCTTCACAATCAGTTTTATTAACTTGAAGACATCCTGCTCTTGTTTTCCAGTTTATCCCATCGTCCACACTCTACATGTAAGCACTCTAGGATTTATTTCAGTTAGACTGACAAACATGCAGATAATTACTTCAGATTCATAGCACAGTATCTGACACACTCCATCATACCGTCAGTAGTTCATCTGTCACATCCTACCTTCTTTACATCATTACACATTTTCCCATCATAAAGAAATCACTGACTTATATCGCACTCATTCCATCTTCTCACCTCTGCTTTAACATTTTACAAACAAAATCCTTAAGGGAACTATTGCACTTTTACTCTTCATTCCCTTGTCATCCAGTGTGAACAATGTAAAAACAGTTCTGACAAAATGCTAGTGCTACATTTGTAAAAACAGTGTTAGTTATAAAAAAATATATATATACAGCATAGAAACATGGAAGGTCCCACTTTACACCAAAAGGAACATGTGTGTGCAACCTACGATACTCTGATATAGATTTATGTCCATACATGAAATAAAGAGAAAACATTAATGCAAATATATCTCACTTGCTGGGGTCAGTGAGTTTAAAACCACTGCTTTAGATAAATAGACTTTTCAGTTGGGTTTCAGGAAGGAGAGCATCCATTTAAAATATTAGTTCTGGTAAGTGCTTTTAGTTGTATCACTTAATACTTAATGTGTTTCCTAGAGGTAACATATCAGACGTTCAAAGGTGCAAATGTAACAGTCGCGTACAAAAAAACAAAAACGATTCCACATCATTCAGAGATGCAGAACACGCAGCACCTTAACCCTCAAAGACCTAAAAGAATCTGACACGAAATGTTTAATAACGGTTTAACCTCTAGTCGTGTCAGTACAGTGAAATAGTTCAGGTAAGTATTTTCAGCAGTATCAGATGTCTTTTTCAGATTCATCCATAGTCTCTGTACTGAACATGGCAACGCCTTCATGTATACCCTTGTTTTCATGTAGAATTAATGACATATTTTGCTGGAAATGTTTCTTTTAATTTCCTCTTTTGATAAGAACCTTTGAATTTACTCGAGCCTTTATTAGTAAAAGGATAATATGATAATAAATGGTGATGATTCATTTGGTAATGCTTAAATGTGGAGAAAACTGTGGAAGTCACCAGAAAAAAATAGTTCTGGGTTTTTTCTTGGTCACGTACATTTTCAGTCAGATGTTTGTCTGTAGAGTTATATTAATATCCAACAGCTTTACAAAAGCAGTCACAAGTCATCACACACGCTGGCTTATCACACTGCTTCAGTGTGTCGAAGCTTACCACAGGAAGTGTTAAAATAACCCACGTCAGGGTTGAGGGGAAGTGGGGGATGGGTTGGAAACTGTTTCAGAAATGCCTGTTTTCTTCCTATTGCAAAACTAAAATCACATGACCACTACAATATAATACAAGCACATACATACATACATACATACGTGACTATTTACCACAAGTCTGGTAGTGTTACCCACCTGTACTTCCATGTCGGTATTTCCCTCTCCTGCCCCACCACGGAAAATACACTCATACTGACTCACACGTATGATATTTAGTTTCTGGGGAGAACCCAAACAAACCCACTACATTTCCATCCCGTCGGTTTGAGTATTTCTGTACCAGTAAATATACATACCTGTATTGTTTTAGTCAGTTTAATTATTCTGGTAAAAATATTGATTCAGCTTCTTTACTTGAGTGGTAGTATGAACATAAAGTACCTTTTAAAAGTAAAGTAGCCATTTTTGCCTTGTTACACCTTTTACACCAGGGCTGTCCAACTCATTTTAGTTCAGTTCCACATTGAGCCAAATTTGATCTGCAGTGGGCCGGACCTGTGAAATTACAACAGAATAATATGTAAATGTCAACTCCAAACTTTCCTCTATGTTTTAGAGCGAAGAAAGTGAAATTATGCCATGAAAATGTTTACATCTACTAACTATCCTTTAAAATAATGTGAATAACATGAACAACAGGGCACGTTTTTGTGAAATGATAGTTTTAGTGTAAATACAGTAAAATGACATGAAAATGTTTACATTTACAAAGAGAATAATGTGGAATTGTGAGTATTTATAGGTTATTCTGATAGTATTTTACTGATCTGACCCACTGCAGATTAAACTGGTCTGGATGTGGAACCTGAACTAAAATGATTCATATCTTCAGTGTAATTTTTGCATTCCACAGATTCATTCCAGGGTCCAGACTGGACCCTTTGGTGAGCCAGATTTGGCCCCCAGGCCGCATGTCTGAGACCTCTGTTTTACATGGTTTTTGTCTAACTACATGTTTTATATTGTTTACAGTGTGTTACATCGTTTTTATGGCATGTCTTTTTTACGTTGTTTTCTTCTCACTATGCATTTCCATGTTTTTATACTATTAGATCTTTCACTTTGCTTTAATCTTTTATGTTATTTTCAGTTCATTACAATGTTTTCATTTTTCATCTTTTGCAATGTTTTCATCTCGTTACATCTTTCATTGTTTTGTTACTGTTACCGTCTTAGGTCTTTTATGTCATTTTTGTCTTGTTTCATCTTTAGTTTTCATCATTTACGTTATTATCTTGTTACAATGATTTTCTCGCATTATGTTCATTATATGTGTGCAGTTACGCAAAACAAAGTCACTCCTAAGGCATCAAAACTAAATTAACAGACTGTCTTAAAACTGCAGGAGACAGTACAGATATTTTTGTTCAAATGTAGTATAAGTTGGCAGAAAAATAAATAAAGTACAGATTCCTAAAAACGCTACTTAAGTACAGTAACAAAGTATTTGTTCTTAGTTACTTCCCCTCTGAATCTAAAAAAAACATAACATACAAACATGGTAATAACATACAGTAACTATGTGCTTTCTGTATCATTTGGTTCTTATTAGACCAAAAAAACAAATCAAAAACAGTCTAAGGCACAGGTGTGAAAGTCCGGTCCTCCAGGGCCAGTATCCTGCGTGTTTCAGATATTTCCCTCTTCCAACACACCTGATTCAACCACATGGCTCATCATCAAGCATCCCCAGCAGCCTGCAGATGAGCCATGTGGTTGAATCAGGTGTGTTGGAAGAGGGAAACATCTGAAACGTGCAGGACAGCGGCCCTGGAGGACCAGAGTCTGACACCCCTGGTCTAAGGCGTTCTCCAGAGCTGCTTAGATGTGATGGTTAAATGTTGTACTTGGCGGTCTCCTGTAGGTCACTCTATAAAACCCAGCTGAGGTTTTCAGACGTTGCTGATGCGAACACTGAGGGGGGTGTCTCTGGCCCGGCCACGGTCCTCCCCCCTCTCCCTGTAGCTCTGCTCCAGACGGATCTTCTCCGGGTCGGACACCTCTTGTACAGTCCCGCCTCCGTTACTCTGGTAACCATGCTGGGGGCTGGATGGTTGATTGAAGATGGGTGTGGTCTTGGTCTTGGCCACTTTATCAAAGAAGGCAAAGTCCGCTACATATTTTCCTGACGGTGAAAGAGAGACCACTGGAGGGAACTCGTATCCCCAGAGGATCTCATCAGGCAGGTAGGAGGTCCGAACCTGGCAGGTCGCTGAGGTCGGCTCCACGGTGGCGCTCATGATGACCAACAGCTCAAAGTCGGCCAATTCTGGATCGGTCCAACCTCCCCCTAGTGGACATAGAAGGAACAGTAGAAGAAGTAGGAGAACACAGCAAAGGTTCATATTTGGTTTGTATTTGACCTCTTGAAATGATTTTATGAACACATAGCCATTAGAGTAGATAATAATAGAGCTGCAGCTATTGATTATTTTTGTAATCAATTACTCCATCAATTATTTTCTGCCATTTGATTCAGTTAAACGCTTATTTGAATAGGTGAATAAAGAGTCAAAATGGGAAACAGACATGTTTGAAAATGACAAACAACTAATCCTTTAATCCAGAACCAACTGAAACAACAACCACAAAAAGTGTAGAAGTAAAAGGATTTAGAAATAACAACAATAACAACAGTATAAAAGTAAATATAAAAAATATGGATAAACAAGTTCAGTGACATCTATAAACAATATGTCAGGTCAAACTTCAGCAGATTTGTATCCAACTGAACATGGAACTAATGTCCAACTGAAACAAACACATACTCATATTTGTAATGTTTGTGTTAAAGTTTCAAAGTTGAAAGGAGTAAGTGATGATCTTCTGTTCTGTCGTTTCTTTTATAATTTCCACTAAGCAAAAGTTGTGAATAACATCCAGTACCTTGTTGTTTTTTTTGGTTCCACCTCTGTCAATATCCTAAATGACCAGAGGTGATTCCAAAAGCAGACACACAAATGAAGCAGTGAGGACGGTTCATGTTGTGTTCCACTGACACTGCATCAGTGGTATGGTATGACGACCACTAGATGCAAGGGCCCAAATGTGAGTAGAGTCAAGTGGAGCCATCACAGAGGAAAAGGACCATTATAATAATAATGTATAATAATAATTATAATAATATAATTATAATGTGGTTTGGCAAATCCAAGAGGAGTTGGGATTAAAAAAGGGAGAAATGTTTGCACTTTGTATTGTGGATTTAGGGTATGAACACTCTAAAACACCATCCCCTTTTGATGCCGGCGCTACCCCCCACCTGGGCTGCAGACTTACCCTTGGCTGCCCAGGCTCTCAGGGGGCTGGTGTCATCGATGACATGGTAGAAGGTGAGGGGCAGGATGAGGAAGGGGCTGTCACTGGACGTGTCCACCTGGAAAGGCACATTCCTCTGGTCCAGACGGACGGTCTCCCCTTCCTTGGTCAGAGATGTCTGAAGTAGTTTTCCTGTGACCTGGTGGAAACGGTTAAAAAAACAAAACTGGTTCACTATTTGAACCAGTGTTCTAAACCCATCAAGACCCAGTGCTACTTTTGTGGCACTTCCCAAATTATTTTTCCCCATATTTAACCTTTCTTAAGTCATTTCTCACCATTTATTATCATATTATCCTCTGCATTTTGCAGTTTGTTTGTTTTTGTGAAAATCAGGTATTTTCCTGTATTTAATTCACTGATCATGTAGATGTTCATAAAAACTCAGATTAATGCTGAGTCGGCATTTTTGCTGAAGTCGTATTTTAACTATCTCCTCCTTGGCCGTTTGGCAAAATGAGCTCAAAATCGTTGTACAGTATCTAGACAAGTGGGGGATAAAAAGTTATCCGATTTGTTGGGATTGATGAAACCATTTTTGTGTGACGTGGTTGCAAATTTTGCGAAGTTTTTTCAAAAATATACTGTTGCAAAAATTGCTTCAGTTCGGACATACAATCACCGATTTGGCTCAGATGTGACTCAGACGTCTACCTCCCAGGTCTACACCCATTTATCAGATGAAATTTAAATTTCGCAGTATAGCACCCCCTAGAAATATAAATTTACTACAGTTGCTTCAGTTTGAACATACGAACACTGATCTGGCTCAAATTTGAATATGTTGTCAATCTCCAGGGCCTACACCTATTTATCAAAACAAATTTAGATTTCGCACTATAGCGCCCCCTACAAATGTACCTATACAAAAATGGCATCAGTTCGAACATACCACCACTGATTTAGCTTAAATTTGAATCCCTTGTCCATCTCACAGGCCTACACCCATTCATTAGACAAAATTAAAAAAAAAAAAAATCACAGTATAGCGCCCTCTACAAATTTACTGTTACAAAAATTGCTTCAGTTCTGACATACAAACATCAATTTGCCTCAAATTTGAATCCCTTGTCCATCTCCCAGGCCTACACCCATTTATTGAAAGAAAATGCAATTTCGCACTATAGCGCCCTCTACAAATTTACCTTTACGAAAATTGGTTCAGTTTGGACATACAAACACCCATCTGGCTCAAATTTCAATTAGCTGTCAAACTCACAGGCCTACACGCATTCATCTGACGAAACTGAAAAAAATTCGCACTATAGCACCCCCTGCATATTTATGTAAAAGTGTGTGTATCTCGCAGGATGTTGGATCCAGCCCACGATACGGTGTCCTCTCGCTGTTAGGTAGTGTCGGCAGTTGCTAGGGAGGGCGAGGGCCTTAACACCGCCTGTGGTTTTAATTGTTTCCTCTTGTTGTGGCAACAGGTGCAAAACACTATCGACACAAAACATGTGTTTCATTTTCATCCTTCTGTAGCTGAAATAATTCCAGATAACCAACGTTGCTTTTCTTTTTGGCACCAAGTCTTCATTTATGGTGATTTTCTCTTGTTCATTGCTCATTTTTCAGTGTTGTTACCAGCGACTCACTCCAAACTGATTAAGAACGATTGTGATTGGTGGATTAGACGAGAACACGTCGAGTTCATTTACCTCCTACATTGCAGGACCTTCGATGTGACTATTGCGCACATGTACATCGCGATGACGATGCTCAAACAAATATATTGTGCAGCTCTAATAGGTTTAGTGGTTCAGAAGTTATTAAACATTTTAGATCAGTGGATGGTTTTGGCTGTTTGGGTCTTTATGGGTTAAACATTATTCGGTGTAGCACCTGTTGTTGGTACAGTTTTCTCTATAACTGTACCTCTTGAGTCTCTACACGTACCTGACAGCCAAGCAGAAGACTTTTGCGCATATTAGCCACTCTGATCATCAGGCAGGGTCGGCCTTCATGGGTTGACACCACAGCATGCTGGCTAAACTTAACTGTCTCGCCTCGCTTCTTTGGCCGAGCAACCTGAGCAGAAAAGCATCATCTGTTTTACTTCTCCTTTAATACCCCCCTCTATGAATTTGTAAGAATCTTGCACCTTAGTGTCAACATTAGTGTCATCACTAACAGGAACTGTACTAATGAGGAATTTTCCTGTCAGTGATGATTCAAGTCTTATTAATATATTAACAAATGAGTTCCAGGACACTTGTGGCAATACAATAAGTGACACCAATACATCCTAGCAGTTTTTCAGACTTGTAGTTTACTGTCCACTTGAAATTCAATCTTGAATCCTACCTTCATGTACTATGGGAATTATGTTAAATACTAGTTACAAACTTGAAAACTGCACATGAATGTCCCCTCACGTATTTTCCATCGGAGAACTGGGAAAAACACAAGCATACACAAGCTGCCGAGATGAAAATAACCTTTGACCTTTTCAACATGGTGGAGGGTAATGAGGGGTCAACGTGAATGATAAACAATGCTTTTATTAACGTTCACAATTTGAAAAAAAAAATGCTGTAACAGATGAATTAACACATCCAGAACTGTTTTACCCAAATAGCAGGTCATGATAAATTGTGTGTCAGCCATTTTCATTTCGCTACGACAACAAAAGCACTTGAACACAACGCACTCATAATTTTGAATTCACTAGTGGAAAGGATCATCTTCCCGATAGTGCGTGAAGGCAGCAGAAGTGTCAAAAGGGTGTGTGTGCTTTCATAGCTGTAATAGATTTCTTGTGTTCTGGGAACAGGTCTCGCAGTACCTTGGCCAGGAAGGTCCCAGTGATGAAGATCTCCATCAGCATAGTGATGACCAGCTGGATAATAAGGAGGATGATGGCAGCTGGACATTCCTCTGTGATGCAACGGAAACCATAGCCAATAGTGGTCTGGGACTCCAGGGAGAAAAGGAAGGCCCCTGTCAGCGTCTGCATCTGCATCACACAGGGTGTGTGGTTGGAAGGGGGGTCAAACTCTAGGGGAACACATACAGAAACCTGTTATTATTCTAACAATGTTAATGTAGCACATGTAGTTTGTGCTCTGGTTTAGTGTGGATCATTTACTCTTCTGAACAGAACTGATCACTGTAATGGTTCTAGGCCAGAATGTCTAAAGCCAGGCTCAGACGAAAGATTCACACTGTGATACGTTGCATCTTGCAACTACTTGCAATACTTTGATCTGCAAAGGTCTGAAACTTGCCTACTCAGACCAAAACAACAAAATGAGATGAGGTGTTATTTCAATAGCAACTCCTCTCTTCTAACTACTGGCTTTTCAGGCATGTCTGTAACTAGGTATAACTAAGAAAAATTCATAGCAAAATATGGACGAGGTCAGTTAAGTTATTTACTACAGACGCACTTAGCAGTTCCCATTTACTGTTGTTTGTAACAATTGATGTCACCTCTAATACAGAGAAGTAACACACACTGAGGCAGGATTTCCCCGAAACAGCTGGACTTTGTGTTATCAGGTGAGCTACATCACATCAATACTAACAAAGATACGTTATACAGAGCAACATCCTACAACCAACCCCTGTCAGTGTGACTGAATTGCTGGTGATCTAAGCTGGGCTTGAGTCTTCACTGCAGTATGAACATCATGGCTGTTTCTGTAGAGTACAGATTACTCAGCCCTCAGGGGCCCCTTCACAGCCTGGGGCCCCAAGCACTTGACCAATAAGTACAGGTGCAGATACACTGACAGGACTGTTTGGCAGATGAAGTCACTTCTGGTGTTAGACTTTCCACAGGACTTGGTCACCATAACTGTAGTTTAGAACATCCCTGTACTTTTATTTTCAGTTGCCTCAAGATGTAAAGTTCTGACTAAAAGTTGTGTTAATTGTTGGTACTGAACTCTACCTACCTGAGGGTTTCTAGAATACACATCTTATTCTAGTTTGGTGCTATGTTTAGTCATCTCATACCTAGAAAAACATCTTTGTTCCTGTAGTTTTATAAATGTACACGGGAACCAAAACTGAACTATGTTCAGGTTGAGTTTCAGACTTGAGTCCTACCCACCAGCTGTATGGCAGCAACCATCAAACCTGTTGTTCATTTGTTCAAACAGTTTGTGAGAAAACAGGGAAAAAGAATGTATTCTGTTTGTCTGAGCTGAGTTTTTGTAGACGTAACCTCCCCTTACACATCCTCACCAAGCAAGTCTCCGTGCACCAATGCTACTAGGTACCACAAGACCCCGAATAGGAACCAGGTCCCTGCAAACGTGGCTGTGAACAGGAAGAACTTGTAGCGCCACTGCATGTCCAGAAACGTGGTCCAGAGGTCACGCATGTACAGGGCACTCCGGCCGCTGACGTGCTCAATGCGGACGTTGCTTCGGCCATCTTTGGACAGGACACGCCTTCTCTTCCTAAGGGTCCCACCTCCTCCGGAAATCCCACCACCGAGGAGAGGCTTCAAAACATCTGTCTGAGTCTGGGAATGGCAAACTTTCTGAGGGGAGGAGCTACGAGAGGAAGGGGGTGTGGCCGATGTCATCTGGTAAGTAACAAAGGAAAAGAGATTAAAAATATGTAATTTCTTTAATTATCGTTTGTCAGTGTTGTTAATATGCTCAAGTTAAAGGTTCTGCATGGAATATTCATGCCTGCCCAGGTATTTGGGTGAAGTTTGCTTTCAAATCTGGATGAAGATTGGAACAGGTCAGGTTTGATGCTAGCTGACTGCATGTCTGAGCTAACAGTAGGGGTGTCGTGCACAGGGCAGCTGTAGATTAGTAGAAGAAAAGTAATGAAGCAAAGAAAAGCTTTTCACAGGAAACATAACCCATTTCCTGACTGAAGAAATCACACCACATTGTGGCTGTTATAAGTGTATGTTGCACACAGTTGTTAACTTCAAACTATCTTGTCTAATGTTAACAAATGACTACCTTACAGTAAAACATAAGCTCTTCACACAAGTACACACGCACACTCAAATTTTCCATATAGAAACCTGAAAAAGGTTTGATAAATTAATAAATGTTTTTTTGGGTTAGTGTTTCAATAAATGTGTTTCATATGGTATTAACAGCATAAACAGTGACTGCAGTGTAGCTTCAGAGAGATCATGTATGACTTCCTCTCTTTCTGGGAAACTGTGATGACTGTTATTTGGTTCTTCCGCTTCCTCTTCGGTGGGGTTGTGCTGACAAGAAGACGAAACCAAGGTAACAGTACGACAGTTTATCATATACACACATGCATCAAAATAGAAATTAACTAGCATAAATATCACGCTAAGCTGTAAAAAAAACAAAAAAAACAAAAAACAAAAGAGAAATGGCTATTTTTAGCAGCAAAACGCGGCTGAAAGTCCCGACATACCAATAAAAGAGTTTGTGGTTAGTTGGTGCATTCCTTTTGAGATCAAGTTTGGTGGAAATGTAGGGGTGGAGGTTTCACGTCCACACAGTTAATACTAATATATTCAACGGCAGAGGAGTTGACAGAAGTATTTAACTTGTGATAAATCAAAAAGAGAACATTTACTCTTGAAAAGGAACATTTTAGAAACATTTTCACCCTATGACCTTCATTATAAAATATATGGTATTTCTGCAGAATTATAAAATTAAAATTAGATCAAGTAAAAAGACTACGGCATGTGCTATGATTTTGGATAGAATTTGTGCAACATATATGTAGTTTACCACCACCAGAGTGTGAGACAATGAGTAATGGATCCACTGTACGTGCTTTGAGTAAACATTCATAGAAGAGCGCTATATAAATCTAATCCATCATTATTATTATTATTATCTGAACTATACCTCCTTTACTCATTTCTACTGTAAATGTCTGAGAACGTGGATCAAAGCATCCAAACTTGATTTTAACAAACTGTATCAGGTATGACACTTAAACACTTCTACATAATCATACTAAAGTCAAAGCAAAAAGTCAGAGAGGGGCAGTGAGGAAATGAGTGTGGACTTTCAGTCTGTGGTTGCACTGAAATGTACCTGCCTCTCACCCAGACCCACATGAAAGCCAAGGGAGGTTGGAAAACTAAGGTCTGAGCAAAGTCAAAACCTTCGTTTCTCACCAGTTCTATGGAGTGTGAAACGTCTGCTTCTGAAGTTATTTTAAAATAAAAGATTCACTGTGGTAGGGAGCTTCAGCTGTGTAAAGTGTGCGGTGGAGGGGGTTTAGATACTGTTACATGATCCAGTAAGTCCCGCCCTCATTTGAGTTCTTCAGTTTGTCAAAAAAGGAACGATCAGAACAGCTCATACAGTAAATGAGAGGAAATGAACCCCTTAGGCAGAATATTTGTAAAGTTGCACTTACTTCTCTTAGGACACTTCTAGTTTTTCATATTTTCTGTGAAACGCTAGTTTGTAAATTTACACATTTTCATGTAATTTCCTTTTTTGCACTAAACAAAGAGGAAGAATTTGGAGTCGTCATTATTTGAAGGTTATTATGATAGTATTTTACTGATCTAACCCACTTGAGACTAACGTTGGCCTTTATATGGCTCCTAAAGTAAAATTATTGACTGTTAATATCTTAAGTGTAATTTTTGCATTTCACAAATTCATCCTATGGGCCGGATTAGACCCTTTGGCGGGCCGGTTTTGGCCCCAGGTGGTATATTTGACCCCTGTGATGTCGACTGAAAGTTAAAAATGTTCTGGTTGTAAATGTTCGTGTTTGACTGTGACTTGTTGTCGTCTCTGAAGTGGACCGCAAGGTTTAAAACTAAACTAAACTGAAGAAAATGAAGAGAAAAACTAAACCAACAAACCAATACATCAATAATTAACTTAAGCACCTGGTCCAGAGGGTCTCTTTTGGGTCACTTTAGCCGGTCCCCAAGCCCAGATAAAGGAGGACGGTTGGAACTGGGACATTAAATAAAACTAGTATAGGTCATTTGTAGTTCTAAACATATTTAGGCTTTTTTTAGTCTCACTTTTTGTCTCCAACTCAGTGTTATTCCTCTGTTCTACATTGTTCATTAGAATTACATGAACATTTACAATTATGCAAATTGGGTGATGACATCATTTAGCAACTTCTAGGGACTAGGTCTAGACGACAGACTAATAGGTACTTTTAGTACCAAGGAGTGGGAAACACTGGGTTTGTAGGTGTCTTCTAATGACAGACCTTTCCTCCAGTATATCATGAGGTGAAAGTCTCACCTGGTTTAAGACGTTGGTTCACCACTAAAGAGTTTCAGTATTAATGATATTCACATTAGTATCCACTTTTAGCACTAATCAGCAAATAATAATGTCCCAGCGCATTAATGACCAATACAAGCATTAACACACAGCTGGGCCAAAATAAGTCTGACTCAATTATGTTCCATTATGTTTCTGGAACGCCTTCAGAAACATAATGTTGGTGAATCTAGACTTGACCAACTGAAGCGACCCCAGATCATAACACTGCCCTCACAGCCTTGTATTGTAGGCACAAGGGATGATGGGTAATGACTTCATCCACCTCTCTTCAGTCTGGAACAGGGTCAGTCTGGACTCATCAGACCACCTGACCTTCTTCCACTGAAACAGTCTAATCATTCTGCTCTTTATCAAACTAATGGATGTTTAAGAAATGAGAAAGTCCTCACAATGAAACTGGATCTGATCTGAACTATTAGCTGACAAATCTATTTTTTTGGCCAGGCTGTGTAGAATGATGTTAGTATGAGCCCCACTGCCTGGGTTATTTGTACCGTAAAAGGAACTGGACTTCATTTGTGCATCATTACATTTCCACAGGAATTAGAGTTGCATGCCTTTTGTTCACCTTCTAACATCTTTTTTTGTTTGTTTTTTTCATGGAACCTTTACACTCCTAACCCTATTCTAAACCTTTCCCTAGCTACGTTTTTTTAAGGGATTGCAGCAGTCCATGAAAAGAGTAGATGTTAAAAGGTTAAACACTGAATTTGATTTCATGGGAACTTTAAGAGTCTTAACCCTTTATCGGGCAAGTGACTGTTTTTGGTAATTTCCGCATATATTATGAGACAGTTACATCAACAGTTCCAGTGAGAACAGTGAGTCACCAGTCTCAGGTCTAATGTGGTCTCCAGGGTCTGTAGGGTCCACCTCTGCATGAACAGTGAGTGTAACTGCTTTGTTCAGTTCCATGAAGTAATGGAACTAATGTAAGGAATGATGTTAAAGGGGTCATGTGGATGTGGACAGGGGTCTGGACCAGCACACATGTTGGTCTTATGTTGTTAAAGTGATGTTCTAATGTTCTAAAATACATGTTCCTGTCACCTTACATGTGCTTTTTGGGTTTTGTTTTGTTTTTTGTATTTTTTATATATGCTTCTTAGATTTTTATTTATTTTTATTTTATCTATTTATTTATTTATTTATTTTGCCACTTAGGGGCAAGGAACCAAATATGATAACTTCACTGACCTTGATTTTCTACCTGAAAATAAACACATACAGAACACTAGACATTATTTATTGCCACATGACAGTCTTATATGCATGAATTTGAATGAATTTAAAGAAACTAGTTTATTTGATTTATACGCATTTAAAGAAACTGAATCATTGTAGTTACATGAACTTGTATGAATTTAAAGTAACTTGATCACCGTATTTATATTAATTTAAGAAATTTGATTACTGTACTTGTATGAATTATTATGAATTTAAAGACACTTATACTTATTTAAAAGTCACTGATAACATGAGATAATTTGCATTACCTGTCACGTGATATCACAACTAGTACTCCATATAAACAGCTGTGTGGCATGACCTGATGAAGGGCTGTGGCCTGAAACGTCACTACTGTGGTGAATAAATATTTTTTGGGAGCTCGCAGGTTATGTGGACCTTATCTAATTCTTTGATCTACCTGGAAAAAAAATAAATAAATAATTTTCCCAAAAGTAATAGTCTTGTTATGTCCTCCACTAACACAATTTAGAATTTCAGAGTATTTCTGTGAGTACCCTATAAAGGGTTAACAATATGACAGCAACAAAAGCAGTTCAGATGGCATCATACCTTATTCATACTGACTATAGAGTTGCATAAATACTCCAATTTCTGCTGCTTTACTAGTGCTCAGTCTTTCTGTTTAGGAAATGAGACACAAATTGCTGCCGTGGCTACATGTACAGTATGTTAGTGCAAAGCCTGTTTTAGTGCTCTCTGTAGTGTGCTGTTTTCATGAATGTACACCCTGTCAGAGCAATCAGATCCATTGCACCTGTTAAGATAGACAGACAGTTACTGTATCTCCACACATCTGACATGCTCACTTACGTCCAACAAATCATGTAGGCCACGGGGAGGAGATAACAGCAGAAAGGGGATAATGAAGAAGAGGGAAGAGAAAAGAAGCAGGAGTAGAGTTAAGATGAAGATGCACCACACTGATCCAACAAATCGCCCACACAGAGTCTCGTTTGTGAACCAGAGAAGAGAGAAGAAACTTGAATGGGTCAATTAAGGTAAAAATCTTTGTTCGAAACTCAGCCGTTTATCTTGATAAAGTTTATTTCAAAAAAGGCTTTTACTGTCGGCTCTAACCAAGAGAGGCCTTTAGTGGACAAAGAGTGAACTTCTGACTGGAAACTGGAGATGGCTGAAAGAGTGAGCTAGGAAAAGGGCCATAGTCTGCGTCTCTGGCTGCACTGCTCCAGACGTTTTTCAACCCAGCATTCAGGTCGTCCGTTATCTTTCTCTCAGGTTTTTGTGTTGCATTAGTTTCAGCATCCTCACAAAAAATCTCTATATCTCTGTCTCACACAAGAAGAATGTGATAAGCAAGTTCAAAGAGTTACTGTACATGGTCAGATATCAGCAAAATGCAAAAGTATTAAACATTAACATACACATCATGCTTTGCAGAAAAATGTAAAATTCACACATGCATAAATAAAGTTAGTGTAGGAGACTGTTGTGTCTGAGTTAACAGTACAGATTATTAAACTGTTGTGACTTAGTTTTGGTATTTGTGACTTCAAGACTTTGCGACCTTTGAAAACAACCCACTGATTCTTATCTTTTATCTCTCAGTCACATCCTTTTGACTCCTTACATTAACTTTTTCACATGATTTGGTTTCCGGCTTCAGTTAGCTTTTCTGCTAACCCAGAAACAGGCAACACACAATAATACAGTGTTTTTCAACCTTGGGGTCGGGACCTTATGTGGGGTCGCCTGGAATTCAAACAGGGTCACCTGAAATTTCTAGCAATTGATTTTTAAAAAAGTTACTAATAAAAGATATATGTTAAGTTGACAGAGACAATCACAATCCATATAAGACATGACAAACTGTGAGTCTGAAACTGAAGCACTGTGGTACTGTTTATCTGTCAAATGTTCAAACTGAAGCACT
>JAPQRP010000011.1:27640928-27652616 GCA_037367295.1 Apogon hyalosoma | reverse complement strand
ATCTATCTATCTATCTATCTATCTATCTATCTATCTATCTATCTATCTATCTATCTATCTATCTATCTATCCTTTTACTTTTATAGTTTTGTGGCTGTTGTTTCAGCTGGTTCTGGAATAAAAGACAAGATTAGTCTTTTTCACATTTTTACTTTTTTTTCACCTTTTCAGATTAATCATTTAATCCAGGAAAAATGATAAATAGATGATGGATAGATTTCCAACACAAATCAACAAACTACTAAACTTGCTGTTTTCATTTGTTTTAATGAATAAATGTTAATCTTGGGGTTGTTCAGGTTTTGTAAACCTCTTGCTTCACTCGTGAGATACTGAGCAAACACCTCGGATCTCGCTGAGGTCAGAGGTCACCTGTGCTGTTGGACAGATGATGATGATGCACTTTAAACACACACACAGACACACAAAAACACACACACGGTCAGAACTAAACAGCTTCTGCAGATAAAAGTCAGTGACCTCCCTTTGGATTCAGTAACCCTTCAACTCTATTGGGTTGACTGTGAATGTTTTCACTCTTATCCTCTTCTCTGTCCAGATGATCTCACTTTCATCCCACTTCTACAATATTCATATTTTTTTCTGAAATGCATGACCACCCATTTGCATTTCTCAGTCTTTGTAGTAACATCTGGACCACTGGATTATAAAGCAAAGACATAAACATTATTAAAACCCTACATGCATTATTGCTGTTTAGTTCTGATTTTTTTGTGATTATGTTTCAATACTATGCACATTTTTCCTGCATATTTCTTAATATGCCCATTACAACCCTGCAACAACTACAAGGCTAGGCTGTCTAAGGGCTCATTTATGCTCTTCGTTAAAGACGCAGATGGATGTGGACGGAGCGCTCTGTCTGTCCTCTGCGTACATTCCGTATGTAATTCTGTTTTCTGGGAGTCTGCAGCTGCATACTGAGACGGAGAATATGGAGCAGCACCACCAGGAACCGTGGAGGCAGTGTTGAAATTTGAAGAGAATAATTTCCATAAATAGCAGAACTTTTCAGAGTAACTGTGTGAGTTAGTGAAAAACTACTGACATATTTATGACAACTACCCTTCTCAGTATCAACATTAGTATTCACATTAGTAAAACCTCCTGTTGTCACCATGTTTATTATTACTATATTATATTAACTTTCTTCTCAAAAAACTACTCCTCTTTGTGGTATTTGGCCAGTATGGTAATTAAGAGCTGCGTCCTCTGGTGGATTGATTGAGAAACACTCATTCCAACGCACTGGACGCATGGAAGTATGAAGGCAGTGACGCACGACAACGTACAAAATGGGCAAACCTATTTACGAACGTAAAGTGAACATAAATGAGCCTTAATGGGGTCATATTTTGCTAAACCCACTTTTATTAGCCTTTGGTTCACTTATTTGTGTATTTGGACCCTAATAGTTCCTCCAGTTTGAATGTGAACCCTCCAGGTGCTCCAAAGCTATCTTTAGATTCATTTGGGCATAAATCCAGCGGATTTCTACAACCTGTGTGAATTCCTTCTCAATTTGTTGCATCTATAACTAGTTACGTCAAGACATTTGCACATATAAGGTCCAGACTTCCAATGAACATTTCTTCAAGTACAACATAACTGTTTATCAGCAGCAGCGGTTGGAGTCCAGACTGAAAATATGTCCAAACTTCAAGCCGATTACCTAAAATGTTCAGCTGTTGGTTGCATTAACGAACACAAGCAGCTGAACAGGCAGGAAGCACGGTCAACAACCTGGAGGGGAGGGGCATTTTCATTTAAAGGGCCAGCGCTCCAAACCACCTTTCTGGTGTCGTTACTCAGAAATAGGGTTGAAGATGGAGCTGTGGAGTTGAATGAATGAGGAAATCAGATCCAAGCAGAGCATTTACAGTTTATGGAGACCACAGGGAAATGTATTAAAATGCATAATTCCATTTTAAAAATAGCAAAATATCACTCCTTTAAGACTTTTACACAGTACTGTACATCTACATTTCTGCATAAAATGGTCAAGTTCTGACTGCAAACAATTTTTTAAAATCACAAATAAACATTTGATTTCTTTGGTTTTCACAAAATCAGCCTTTAGACCTGAAAGAAACACAGATTTAACATCTACTGCGATAACTAGTTCAATAGTGATCAGATTAATTGAGAATCTGTGACATTTTTGCCCATATCATCCAGCCACAGTACTTTCTTTTAACTAATTCTATACTAATTACATTCAAAAATCCATTATTACAAACAACCGTCATTAATTACAGCAAATCAAGCCTAGATTTAGTTCAATTTTTGTTTTTCTAACATTTACTGACAGCCTTAGTATTGTGCCTAATGTTCTTCTTCAATCTTTGGATGTTTTTGACTGAATATGATGATCCTTTATGAGGAAATGACAGAGGAGCTTATTCATCATGCAGTTTAAGGTGCAGTTTCAAGATGCTGAGCTGATTAAAGACTTTCCCACAAATCTCGCAGCTGAAGGACGCCTCTGTAACCGATGAACACTCATGTCTTTGAAACAAATTGAAACTGTCAAAGCTTTGTCCACAATCTGAGCAAATGAAGGAGTTTTGCATGGCTGCATCTGCGATGCCGTTGTCCCCGTTGTCACCTGTGTCAGTCATGTTGAACTCAAATAAGTCTTCCTTCGGAGTCCCGTCGTCCACTGATGTGAAGTCATTCACAGCTGTGTGTTGTGTGACATTTGGATCTTGTAGCTCAGGTGCTAGGGTCACATCAGAGCTCACAGACTGGAGGCCGATCACTGGGTACTGATCATCAGGCATCATTCCCCCCTTTGTGTGTTCATTAAGGAAATCCAGATCTTTGGTCGACACGTGTACTCTCTGCTCATCGATGGTTCCAGACGTAGGACTGAGGTGATACGGGTCATCATCTAAAACTACACACATGGGTTGTTCAGCCGTGTCATTAACCCTCTGTGTCCCAGACGTCCACAGATGGCTTTGGTCCGACCCGCCCGTGTTGTTGTCACTGTTCCCCGCTTGACTCTCAGTCTCAAAGTCTCTCTTTATTGACCCCTCTTTGACCATCATGGCTTGTTCAACACCTGTCTCACTGCATGCAGATGTTGACGGCTGTTCATTTAGAGCCGACAGTACTGCAAGTGGTTCTGTCAGGTTCTGCAATGGCTGATGTTCAGGCAGCGTAAACATCATGTGATGGGCGTCTAGCAATTCCATGTTCTCCCCTTTGGAAGAAGGAAGAAAGACAACAAAGCTAAATGTTAGTAACTGGATGAATGACTCAGATTGGTGCTTAAACCCCTCAGACAATAGGTACTGTCCAGTCCAACTACAGTCAGTGACTATAACTAGACACAACCTTTTAGAAGCAACAGGCAAGAATGGTGGCTTCAAAATATAGTCAATGTAGAAGTACTTTACAGTTGTACTCCCACTGATAGCCAATGGGGTTGGCTCTGGAAAACCCCAAACTTACACTGAACTTCAATAAGTCAATCTTTTATTTTGTCGAGGAGTCAATCCAGTCTGGTCTGGTTTGACTTAGACCCTCTAATAACTGATCTAGTGGTTCATTTTTAAATTATTGTTCCATTTGCAACATCTCAGTTTGGACAGATGTCTTTACAGGTCTATGACGACTCGTATATCTGTCCACGAAAACTGTGTTTAGCCCAGAAAGACCCAAACATCAACCAAAACCATCTACTGATTTAAAATGTTTAATAACTTTACAACTAATCCTGTGAATCCATGTAAATAATTGGTGTATAATGCAGTTATTCATCTTTTCACAGTAATCAGTAATTGTCAGCTAATAAGACGACAAAATAAGTTACATGTTGCCACTATCCTTCATTTCATTTCATTGTTTGTTTACCATTTTCATTAGGTGCACGTTGTTGCTGTGTAACTTCCATTTATATAGATTTTTTTTCTTTACACATACGCAGATGTAAAAAAAAAAAACCGAAAGAAATAGGATTAACCTGTATACATGAGTGAGGACATCAGAGTATTGGGGAGAAATGTAGGTGTGTTAATCTGATTTCTCATAATCAGATTACTGCAGTTTTTGAATAAAGATGATCAGATTATCCTGTTTACATGATCACCTGAATAACTGATACCTCCAGAATTCAGATAATAATCGGAGTATTGGTGTGCATGTAAACAGGCTCACTGACACTATCATTTTTTTTTTCTTATTTGATCTAATGACCTTTGAATTTACTTTGAGTTTTATGAGCATATAGGAAAATAGCTGACTTACACAGAAAAATACCAAATGCAGAGGATAATATTAAAATAAATGATGACGAATCACTCAGGAAAGAAAAAAAAAACCTTCGGAAGTTGTGACAAAAATAGTTGTGGTTCTTTACGGGTTGAAAGTTTCTGATAAATCCATCCTTATTTGCCAAATTAACACAGACTAGGAAATAGTTATATTTCAATTTGAGGATGTTTGATTTTAGTTTTCTTTACTAATAATCCTGAACTACTTTCAGAGAGATGTAGACAGAAAGGACTACAATATGCAGTTGGGAGTTACATTTATAATAGTGTTATAACCAAACTAAAACCTCAAGTAAGACACTACCTCATGCTAGTTATTTTAACAACACACAATTGTTAAACAAAGGAAATGTGTCTCCAGTGTAAGCAATGTTACTAAATGTCTCTGCTGGGATACATTATTTGCTCAGCATAAAATGATACACAATGACCCGACTTGAGGTGAAAACCTAAATGAAAAGAATCTGTTACTACCTCCAGAGGCGTTACAAAGCCGTGATAAAGGTGGGACTAAATGATCCCACCATTTTGTTTACACATTTCTGGAATAAAGGTGAAATATTCCCTTAACAGAAGTGCTGTGTAAAAGAGACTAGTGTTCTCACTCGTTTCTTACCATTTCTGTGGGTCCTCATGTGGCCTTTGAGGCTGCTCTTCTGGTTGAAGCACCTCCCGCAGATATGGCATCCATACGGCTTCTCCCCGGTGTGAATCCGTAAATGTCTTTCCAGGTGCCCAGACCGTTCAAAGACCTTACTGCAGTAAGAGCACACAAAGCTTTTCTTGGGTTTGACCATCTGCAGATACCTGCTTCTGCTTTGTGGATGGGTGTTCAGGGTCATGTCATGCAGCTGCTCGGCTTCACCCGGTATCAGGAGTGGGTCTGAGGAACCGCGGGACATCTGTGACATTATGGAGGTTTTCAGTTCCCCATATGGCTTTGATGCAAAGGAGAAGGAGCTACAAGAAGCTTCAGTCGGTGGCACAAGTAACTGAGCTATGCCAGGGTAGGATGTGATATTCTGTACCGAGCTGCTGAGAAAATCTGAGCCGCTCTTCTCTGACAGGTTTGGGTTTTGTAGTCTGGATATCCACTGCTTGCTGTCTGCTCCAAACTGCGGAAAGTTCTCACTAAGGTTGTCTAGTTTTTCCCTCAACAGCTCTTTTCCTCTTTGAAACTGCGGTTGGGGTCTACCCTCCTCTGCAAGCTCGGTCTTCACCTGTGCAGGTGTAGGCAGAACGTCCTCATCCTTAGCTGCAGACTGGTTCTTCTCCTCTCCTCCATCAGTACTCTGGTTCACCTCTGGAACTGGCTTGTCCTCAGCCACCTGGATCTCAACAGGGGGCTCAATATCTGTTTAAACAGACAAATTCTCATTAACTTTTCCTGTAAAAAAATGATAGATACTCCTTTAATGAGACACACTGGCTGAAAACCATTCTCTGACAAAAAAAAAAAAAAACCCTGCATGAACAACATGAAAGTAGGTCAGTAGGTTAAATATAAAGATGGGCATGGATGGAATTTAAGACCTATTTTACTACCTACATTGGCAAAAAAACTGCTGAGGATACTGAAGGAAACTGTTTCAGTAGTGGGTAATGGCACCTGCTTGTTTGTGACTTTGTCTAAACTCCAGTTTAATGTTTTTTCAGGTTTTTCGAACTTCCTTCATAACACCACTGCCTTTATACCAAAAGTTCCACACACCACAATATGACATACATGCTGTATTCAATTAGTTCCATTTTGGTTTGGTTTATTTACAATTAGAGCTAAAACATATGTCAAACTCAAATCAATTAAAAAAAAAAAAAATCTGATTCTAATTTTCCTGAATCAAAGCTTCATTTCCTTCATTTCCTTAATTTTATGTTAGTCAGTTGGATCTAACTGTGTTTCAGACTGACCTGACCGATTGTTAGTAGATGTCATTGTACTGGTTTGTTGTTGCTTATATCTATAGATATTTTTATGTGTACACTTTTATACTTTTGTTATTTGTATAGATATTTTTTATATATCCTTTTACTTTGATGGTTGTTGTTTCAGCTGGTTCTGGAATAAAGAAGTTGTCATTTTCAGACATGCCTGCACATTTTTACTACTTATCTTCACTTATTCAAAGTTTAATCAAATCGACAGGTTAATCGACTACAAAAACAACCAATAGCTGCAGCTCTAATTACAATGTAACTCACTTTCACCAATAAACAGATGACAGTGAGGCTGAATTTAACACATTTTCATACAAGCAACCTAATTATCAATCTATCAAATCATTTTTAAGACATCTGAAAGCCAAAATTAAAATTATGTGATGTCTGACTACTCAAGGACTTGCTTCTAACTTCTTAAGGTCATTTTCAGGGTTGGGGGTTTAAACGCTGCACTACCTTAGCTATGACTATCCATTTTTTAGTCATTTCCAGGGGTCAATCTGATAGATCACTTCAAACTTCACTGCAGTTGCAGATAGGATTTCTTTGGTAGATGCAGCTTTGGAACCCCAGCTGTCAGCAGAGCTCTTTAAAGCCACCATCCCCCCTCCACTGCCATGTGGCACAGAAAGACCACAAATAGTTTTTACTGCATACTGTGACTCAGGAGGGTCACACTGACTGTGTTAGGAGATACATGTAGATGCTGTGATGTCACTCACTTGGGTTTTATTCTGATGTTTTGAAGCCTTTGGAGCCAGAAGTGACCATATAAGGAGAGGCAACATATTAAAACATGTATGATGGCAGTAAAAGCAATTGCTTATAGTTTAACTACTTAGAGGACAACCTGAAAGATTACATTGATTGTTACTGAATAAATGCTACCATCAGGTAAAAGACTATGCAAACACATTGGGTGGTACTACAGAATTTCATGATACATTTGCATAACATAATTGTTTGCATACTTTCTTAGCTACACAGACGCCTCTACTGTAGACGTGCTTCAGTAATTACACTTAACTTAGTTTTGTGATCTGTCATCTAGTCTTGTCTAGCTCTAACCTCTGTGTTTGTACTGGTTACCTGACGGCACTTACAATAACTAATAAGTATGGTCAGTGTTTTCAGGAAGTTTGTCTTAATGTTTGCCAGGAAAGTTCCACCCATTGCTCCTCTCAAGCTCCAGCCTCTTGTCTAAATGTATTTGCCTCCATCTCCAAAAAAAACTAAATGGCAATGGTCAAATTAAAAATGTTACATTGTCACTAGAAGTTGCTAAATGACAAAATCACTAAAAATACCAACAAAATGTCTAAGTGTGAAACAGTGACTTTTACAGCTACAGACAGATCGTGGGTTTATACGACTGGGACACAGGAATCCATTTAGTGTCATTTAGAGGAAAATGTGTGTTTTAGTGTTTGAGTCACTTTTCAAAAGTTGCTAAAAGTTTCCAAACAAATTTTAAAAGTAGCTAAATTTGTTGCTAGGTGCTTTTTGGGGAAAAAAAAAAAGTTACTAGGGTAGTTTGAATAGTTCCTAAATCTAGCAATAAAAGTACTAAGTTGGGATCAGTGCGCTCCTCTTTGACTATGGGCCAAACTCAAAGCTTTGAAACAGCAGCTCACAAACCAATGGGCATCATTACGTCATGACAGTTACATCCAACTCTTTTACATTTTATTGTCCCAACCCAGTTGTGTTTCTACTGTCCTTAATGAAAACATGCCAAGTCTTACTTCTGTTGTGAATCTTCATGTGCTCCTTGAGGCTGCAGTTCTGATTGAAGCGTCGTCCACATATCTCACACCAGTACGGTTTCTCTCCGGTGTGGATCCTTTTGTGCCTCTCCAGGTGTCCAGCACGCTCGAAACATTTGCCACAATATGGACAGATGAAGCGTTTCTTAAACATTAATCTCTTGGCCGTCCTCTTCCGTACCGTGTTGTACAAGTTTCGGTAGGGGCTGTGACCCAGCAGCCCACGGGTGAATGGGTTTTGTTGAAACCCCCCGAGGCTGCTGCAGGATGTGGTCAGATCGGTGTCCAGAGGAGAGTCCGGAAGACTCAAGTAATTGGAGTTGTGTCCGGTTTCATTTTGTGCTGCCGTTGTCCACTTTGCGGTGTCTCTGTCAAACAAGGCTTCTTCCACCGGGTCATTTTGTGTTCTGGTCTTGTTACTGCCACCATCCACAGGTTCAATTTTCACCTGTCCGTCAGGTAAAGGCAAGATGTTTTGGTCTTTATTTGTCTGCAGCTTTTCAAGCAAGGTCCTTCCATCACTGAGAACACCCTGAGTTTCTGAAGAAAGAAAACAGAACAGTGTTAGCTGCTACTTAAAAATATTTTACACGTGTTATGGGCCCACTCTGTTTACACAATGTGATACCACGACTTATGTAAATATACACAACACTTTTAATTAGCGTGTTATCTGTATGCATTGTAAGATTTCCGCGTGTATGCTCACACTGCATCAAATACCACACACTGAGGGTTAGGGTTCCTGTTAGGGTTGGGGTTTAATGTTATGTGAACTGGAGATCTTGGCGTAAATTGACACACCATCAAATGCCATTGAATAACACATGAAAAAGCCAACAATGCATATGTATTGCACACCAAATGCCATAAGAAGTGGCGTAACATACAATGCGATTTCATGAGCTCAGTCTTGTTTACAATACTATCCTGAATCATATAAGAAATGTGGGAACCCAAGGGGTCAAAGGTGAGCTAATACCCATAAAGATCCAAACTTCCACTGTCTACAAAAACCATCAACTGATGTAAATGTTTAATACCTGTTGATCCACTAATCCTATCAATCCATGTAAATAACTGGTGTAAATATAGTTTGTCCTCTTTTCATGGTCATCAGATATGACCCATTTGGACGTTCAGAGGCTCAATAGTGAACATGGAAACACTGTCATCTTCTACAACATTGAGGCCATTTACATGCACACCAATACTCTGATTATTATCTAATTTCTGGAGTCATCAGATTATTTAGGCGATCCTGTCAACAGGATAATCTGATTGGCTTTATCCGATAACGGCAGTTATCTGATTATAACAAATCAGATTAACACACCTAGATTTCTCCCCTATACACTGATGTCTTCACTCATGTATACAGGTTAATATGATTTCTTTTGGTTTTTTTTTTACAGCTGTGCATGTGTAAAAAAGTAAAATAAAATCTAGATGAACAGAAGTTATGCAGTGACAACGTGAGCCTAAAGAAAAAGGTAAACAATAAAATTAAATGAAGGATAGCAGCAACATGTAGGTTAACCTTATTAGCTCCCACATGAGGACAGCTAACGCTGACACTGTAGGTGTTGCCATGGTAAACAAGACAAGACCGGATGTTTTGAAAATAACAGGAAGTGTACGTCTTACATCATTAACGTACTCTGAGAAAAATCTAATAATAGACTGAAACATGTAAACCCGGGTTTTTTGATTATTGGATGTCTGAACTGCATGTAAATGTGTTGCATTTGGTTACGGCAATAATGGGATTACTCACAGTTATCGGATTTATGTGGTCATGTAAGTGGGCTCGCTGGACTCGCCAGTAAAACCCATGGAGTTGGATCAATGACAGTGGATGGACACACTGGGTTTATGATCAGTTAATTATATCTTCTGCTGAAAAAGTAACTTTTTTCTCTTTTTTTTCTGATTTGATACAATAACCATTGAATTTATTATGAAATTGCATCATCATCTACATGATTAGTGAATTAAATATGGGAAAATACATTATTTACAGTGAAAATTTCAAAATACAGAACATAATATAATACATGGTGATCAATCACTTGGGAAAGGCACAAATGATCTGGAAGCTGTGACCAAACTGAGTGTGGCTCTTTGAGGATGAACAAACTTTGTTGTTCATTCTAACTGGTTGCACCAAATGTTCTTATTACAGGAAAGAAATGTATTTTATTGCTGCAGTAGATATAAATAAGAGCCATTGTTTTGTTATTTGCACTTCGTAATGACTAGTCGATAAGTTCCAGTGGTCGACCAGCAGTCGGCCGTGCCCCAGCCCTCCCTCCCTCCCTCCCTCTCTTCGGTGTCGGTCCTACCCTCCGCCCGGTGCTTTCCGCTCTCCTTCGCTGCTCTCAGCTCTTTGTGAAGAAGCTCGATGTTGTTCTGCAGCTTCTTGATCTCATTCTCCTTGTGGCACACTTCCAGCCGCAGCACCACCAGCCCATCCTCCACTACTTTACCGATCTCCGCCACGGCCGCCTTGGACAGACCGTCGATGATCGAGGCGATCTGACCCCGCAGAGCCACGGTGCTCAACATCATCCCACCGGAGCGGAGTCACCACGACAGCCGAACTTTGGACGGACGACGGCCGCTCAGCCTTCCGCTACGAGGCTGGACTTCGGTGGGACCTAAACAACCGGAGGGTGTCGTTAGCCCAGGCGCTGCCCCCCTTCCACCGTCGGCCGTTTGCTCCGTAGTTTGTCCGGGGTTTTAACGTGTACCGCTTCCACCGAGCAGCCGCTAATTGGTACAAAGGATAAAAAAAGGCTTCGCATTTGACGGAAGTGACGTCATACCGTAAAAACTGGGGGAACGTGCACCACATTTCTACTAGAATAGAATAGAATAGAATAGAATAGAATAGAATAGAATAGAATAGAATAGAATAGAATAGTCAGGCTTAGCACCAGATACCTTACTCCATCCATATCACCAAAACTTAAAGAAACACATTTTAAAACCTTAAATGATGTCTATCCTTGTTTCGGACACAAAAATTCAACATCGATGATAAAAACAGCTGTTTTTTGTAACTCTGACAATGACACTTTAGAACACTTGTTTTTTTTTGTTTTTGTTTTTAAACTGCACTTATACCAGTGTTTTGGGAAGCATTTCAAGACTGGATATCTGAAAAGGACACTCAGTCGCTCAAAGCTAGAATACAAAGACATTAACTATGGAGTTATAATACAAAACCAAAACCAGAAAATGATGTATAACACTTTAGTTATTGTTGTCAAACAGTTTATTCACAGGTGCAGATTCATGAAGAGCCACCTACTGTTCTTAGTTTATATGAATGAGACAACAAACTTAAAACAAAAACAAAAACACTGAAATGTGTCACAACTTGACAAGCCTTGACTGTTTATGACAATCTGAATGCACTGATTCCTGATTAGACCTCTGACTTTTATTTTAGTTACTCATTTTATTTTCTTATATGCAGTCGCAAAAAAAAAAAAAAAAAATTATTCCATCCACAGTCCTCCAAAACAATGGTTCTTCAATCCAGTCCTAACTCCTGTGTGGATCATGTGACTAAAACAGACAGAACAGAAAACATGTAATGAATCAAAGCACTGTTTTTGTCAGTACAATGACATAGATATTGATGGAAGAACTGAAGTGATTTGGGTTATTAT
>JAPQRP010000011.1:27585827-27599505 GCA_037367295.1 Apogon hyalosoma | reverse complement strand
GTCTGTTTTTAACTAGCCTGACCATAAGCTTTTTCAAACAGGAACATTTTCAGTCTAATCTTAAATGTACAGACTGTCGGCCTCTTTAATATTAGCTGGAAACTGATTCCATAAGACAGGAGCTTGGTAACTAAAGGCTCTAGCTCCTACTGTACTTTTACAGACCCTGGGTACTACCAGTAGACCTGCATTCTGAGAGCGAAGTGTTCTCTTGGGATGGTACGGCACCAGAACATCTGTGAGATCAGAGGGGCCCATACCATTAATGGTCTTGTATGTAAGAAGGACTCTTAACACAGTGGCAGAACCTGACAGCCTCACACATTCAAGTTTTTATTGATTCTTCATAAACTGTGATGTTGAGCCACTGGTCCTATTTTTATTAATTAGTGAGAGTTAGTGGAGTAGGGTGAACGGCATTGGAGCCCAGACCAGACTACCTGCAGCAGAGACCAGGAGGAAGCAGCTCAGCAGAATACTGACAAGAGTGTGGTTCTGATGAGGTGCAGGAATACAGGAGAGGCAGCAGTGCCACAGGAGGATTTCTGACAGAGGAGCAGGGAGGATGAGTTGGAGGTTCACAAGACATGTTCAAAAAGTCTCTTTCACAAGGAAAGACAAGGGAAATACACCAGAAGCACTGCATCATGGGAGATGTAGACAACTTTCTGGTGAAGATGACAGGGAACACTGAGCCTGTTTACATGACCCTAAACATCAGATAACTGGGAGTAATCAGATATTTACAACAAGCAGATCTGACGTGTTTACATGCAATTAAGAAATGCGATAATTGAAAACCCTGGTTTAGACGCTCTAGTCTGTTATCAGATTTCTTTTGGAGTACGTACATACGTAGTGATTGTAGACTCAAACTTCCTGTTATTGTCTTTTGCTCATGTAACTCATGTAACTCCCATTTTGACATATGTGCAGGTGTAAAAGGATGAAATAAATCAGATTAACCTGTTTACATGTGGGAAGACATTGGAATATTGAGAAGAAATTGTATGTAAATCTGATTTCTCATAATCACATTACTGTTTTTATCTGATAAAGCATATCAGATTACACTGTATACAACTTTACATGATCACTTGAATAATCTAATGATTCCAGAAATCAGATAACTATCAGAGTATTAGTGTGCATGGGGTTTGATGATGGGGTACAGGTGTGTTATTCCCTGTTCTTCCACAATCTCCTGGGAAAAGAGACAGAGTGTAGGCATACAGTGGAAATACAGGGACCTGACAGAAATCTCCAATTCTAAGATGCATTGATACAGTATATTAATTACTGAGAGTCGGCAGCACACATACAATTATACTAACTCATTACTGATTTTTCTGTCTTAGACCAGACAGTAAAGTTGTAGAATTACTTTGCTATGTTGCCTTTTTCCATTGAATTGTGGGTTAACATCAGTCTGATGTTACTTCTTTGTTGAGATGTGGTGAAGAGAGACAAAAATTTTTCTAGCATGTTAAAAGTGGCCATCTGCACACATTATGGGTTTTATAAACTTGCTTGTAAAGTCTGCTTCAAAAAATGACATGCTTTGGGGATTCAATGAATTAGAGCAAGTACATCAGCTGTTTTCATCCTGAGCCTGCTTTGTTTTTTTCATGGTTTACAGACTAAGGTGGCTTACCCACATGCTGCTATGATACAGTATAGCTGCTTATGTTACAGACTTATAGTCAAGATTTAGCTGTTTGAAGTAGGGATGTAATGATTACCGGTATAATGATAAACCGTGGTAAAATTCCCAACGGTTAGTATTATCCTTTCAAATTCTAATTATAAGAGGGCTTGTGTCAGATTCCCTTCCTGTCTTTTCGCGATATGCTTCACAGTAGTGGTGTCACAAGAGTATTTTGGGATGGGATTGGACACAGTTGTACTTGAAGTCTGGTATGTACAGTGTGAGTCAAGATAGTCCACTGTGAAGCCCCAGTCTTGCTCATCACTGTCCCAGGAACACAGTTTCCCATGATGATGAAATATGGCCTGTTTGTTTGGTAGTCTCTGATCCAGTACCCAGAGGAGGGATCCAGCCCAGGGTGTCTGAGTGAGGCGCAGGGCTGGGGTACTGTTTACCCAGGGCCCACAGCAAGGAGGGTCCTCAAAATTCCTGGAAAAAGTTTTTTTTGTAAATATTTGCAATTAATTAATGCCATGATAAAATTCACTGTGGCCAAATGAAGTGGTTGAGAGACTGAATTTTGCATTAACAATACAACATGCATGGATGGCCCTTGTCACCCCTCTAAAATTGTGCAAAATGAAAAACAACAAAAACAGTCAGAGGAGCAGGAGAGAGGAAAGAGTCCTGTATTTCCCCAAGAAAGGGACATGAAAGGGTAGTGAGCAGCACAAATGAACTCACACACACAGTTTGAGCTAATATCAGCAGCAGTTGTCTCAGAGTGAAGGCAGCATGTTATTACTTTATTTTGACATAGATTAATTAATATTGGAGATTCATCAACATCAAAATTAAAGCTAATCATTTGACACCTTGTGGTAAAAACAGTTACATTTTGTATTGATGTTTTATCCCTTTCCCAGTGCTCGATCGTGATTACAAGGAATGCATGGATCAATGATTTCCTAGTAATCTCAGGATTGTGAAGATATGTGTCATCACACTATCTGAAAATCTGAATGCAGCAAACCTCAAAACCTGTAATGTTAATGCCAAATTACTCAGTACCCAGGGAGAACCCACACAGACACGGGGAGAACATGCAAACTCCACACATCGACTGGTGTTGGAAACAAACCCAGGACCTTCTTGTTGAGGCCCAGAATTTCATGCTGTGCTCCTGGATCCACCCTCATTCCTAAGTTCTTTTCTCTGCGCAGGGTTTGATTGTGTTGAATACACTTGAAAAATCAAAGAGTATAATCCACACCCAACCTTCAGATAACATTATTTTTGATGTAGCATGTACAGCATAGTATCATCCACTCCAGTGTGTTCTTTGTATGTGAACTGCAGGGTGTGGAGGGTATGTTTAATCCATTTCCTTCATCTACTGTTTATTTGACTGTTGTTTGTTTTCATATCCAACTAATTCTGTAAAGCCCTGTGAGGTAGGGCTGCGCGATTTTGGCCCAAAATAAAATCCCGATTTTTTTTTTCCCCTTAAAAACTCAATTTTCGATTTAGATTTTTGGGTAAAATTACAAAAGACAACAGAAGTCAGCATGTTGTTTTCATGAGCAGCCCACAATGCAAGGCGCTGCTCCCTACTTCAAATCAGTAATGGTATCACGTAATGGGCCCTCAGAAGTGATACCAATCTAAGGCAGTGACAGGCATCAGTCATGCATGTGTGCGTGGACCACGTAATATGAGTGATCCCCATGTGGTTTTATTTAAATTGGGGGATTCCTGCATGGAGGAGACCAGCCCAGGACACGCTGGAGGGATTATATCTGAACTCTGCTGTGTACTGTGTATTCTTTTTCATCTGACCTCACATCCAGTTTCTACCTAAGATGCACGAGTCATGACAATAGTTGATCAGCAAGACATTAAAACCTGTTCATTGCTGTAGTTAATAGCCCATAACTGATCATCCATGTGTGTTTAAGAAAGATCCAGAATGTGGATCGATAATGACTAAACTGCTTGGTGTGTGTTCTACCTCTTTGTTAGTCCAGTAGTGGAACTGAAATATCTATCTGTTTGGGCTAAATGTTGAGGCTGGTGCCTTGGGACATATTTTGGATGTCAGGCACTTTGGAGTTGGTAATATTCTTTTAATACACGAATATAACAGTGTTCTTTGCTCATTCATTCATTCCCTCTCCCTAATGAATTTCCCCTTGGGGTTAAATAAAGTTTACCTGTGTCCAATCCATTCCTCCTTCTGTCACTCATTTATAACCATGCTTTCTGTCATCCCTTCTTTTCTTTTTCTAATGCTGCAGATCGAAAGTTCATCATTGCGAATGCCCAGGTGGAGAACTGCGCCATCATTTTCTGTAACGATGCTTTCTGTGGGATGTGTGGATACAGCCGAGCTGAGGTAATGCAACAGCCATGCACCTGCAGCTTCATGTATGGACCTCACACAAGAAAACCAGCAATAGCGCAGATGGCTAAAGCTCTCCTGGGAGCTGAGGAGAGGAAGGTGGAAATTTCGCTCTACACTAAAGATGGTATGATTGGTCATTTAAAAACTCATATCTATAGCCTTAAATTATTAGCCAACTGTTTTCAATCAAACATAAGAATCCCCAACTTCCAACATCTGTGGACTTCAGAGGGGTGAGTGTCACTGTCACACGGCTTTTTAAACTGCATAAAGAGCAGGAACAGAGTTTGTGGATGCACAGCACAGCTGTTTAAAATTAACTTTCAAGGATAATGAATATTTTGCGTACATTATTGTTTTAATTCTGCATATGGATTAAAAAAAAACAAAAACTTTAGGGCTGCCCTTTCATATGGTATTTGCTGGATTTTATGTACATGTTTGCATGTTCGTCACTGTGAGTCACAAAACAATTATATTAGAATTGGCCACCCCTTTTGCAAATGAGGTTTGCCCTGCACCTATACCCTTCTTGCTCCCCTACCAGTATCACTATCCCTTCACCTCATCTGTGCTAGCTTCTCCTGTCTGCCTCCATGATTATGCACTGACCCTGAAAGACCTGAAAAGGGTAAGTCAATGTCCAAATTTAATACTTCAACCCCAATTTGACCTTGAAAATGAAATATATGCTCCACAGGTTCACAAATATCTGATCGATAATAATTTTATGAGCAATTTCAATCTGGCTTTCATCCACTACACAGTACAGAAACTGTCTTCGTGAAAAATACAAATGGCCTACTCATGACTGCTGACCCTGGTCTGTTTACTCTATTTATCCTCTTTGACCTGACTACTGCTTTTGATACCATTTTTCGTAGCATCCTCCTTGACCATTACACTTAAATATGTTTTATCAACTCCTCACTTAACTGGTTTAGGTCATACATTTCTGGCTATTGTCAGTTTGTATAGCTTTGTTATTTCAAATCCTATCTCTCCCAGTTCCCATTGATGGTCTCCAGGGATGTGTCCTAGGACCCATTCTTTTTATGATTTAGCTAATCCTCCTTGGCCATATCTTCAGAAAACACAGTATAGAATTTCATTGTTATGTCGATGACATAGCTAGCTCTATCTGTCCACCAAACCTACTTCCACACTTTCACCTTTTTCTATTTCTGTTTGCTCATGAGAAGTCAAATCTTAGTTCTTAAACAACTTTCTCCAACTAAACACTATAAAATAGCATACATATAATTAAAAACAGAAAATAGACAGTAGTTAAGAAACTCATTTATTATCATTATTTTCATGAAATCACAAGTCATCCTGAAAATAACAGAATTTCCTAACTCACCCTAGCCATACCACCAGCACTTATGTTGCATAATGAAATGACACAATTTTGTACAATTTACTGAAATAAGAGATTGTGACCATAAGTATAATCTCATATAATCACAAGATCACCCAAACTTAGGTCTTACTATTAAGGATACTAATTATCAAATGACTGGCACACTTTAAATTTAGACATTAAACCAGTAAAAAGTGGGTCATGGGCTTATATAGCCTGACTTATTTATATTGCAGCCACACTGCAGATACACAGGCTGTTAAGGGGATAGGACTGGCTAACTTTCACTCCACTCCCAGTCAGTTGGTGGGATATCTCTGGGACCAATAATATAAAATAAATGTTAAGAAATGTAATTGATGTAATTTGCTTAATGTTCCTTATTAATTTCTTACTTATTTTGTTGAATAGTAACCGTATTGATGTATGGTCTTATGAAGAGATTAAGAAAGTGGTCAGTCAAATAAGACCACACAAACTACATCTGCTGCAAAACAGTTTGAAGTGGTTCTTTTAAAAATCAGTTTGTCCAATACTTTCTCCCTCATTGTTGCTGGTTGTTACAGACCACCCTCTGCTCCTCCTTGTGCTTTACTTGCTCTTTATGAACTTATACTGTACCTCATCGGACTTTATTCTGTTAGGGAACTTGAACTGGGATATGCTTAACCCTCCATCTTCTGTACAGCTTCAATTAGATGTGTTAAATTTGTCTCAGACTGTGCAGGCCCCAACCAGATAAAATATTAAGTTACTAGATTTTGGCACATTACTTGACATTATACTCACCAGTAGACTGGACAAGTACTTGTATACAGGACATCTAGAAACAAATGTACCAGATCTATAAGATGAGCTTAAACTAGCTATTTAAAACAGCAGCTACTTATCAATTGCACAAACCCTTAACAAATTGTCCTAAACTATCAAAATGCTTGAAAACAAGAGCACACCCTCACATCTGCCCTTTGTAATTAGATCTGATGGTATTGTTGTCACAGACAAAACCAAAATGGTTCATTCTTTCAACAATCATATTGTCAAAGCTGGTTGTGCATATGTATATCTCCTACTAATTCTCCTCTCATGTTAGCATTTGGGTGAGGCCAAGGGTGTCACAGATGGACCGCCCACTACTTTTTAATTCATAACTTTTGAACCAGACCAGTTTAAGACAAATCTTACACATAATTGTAAAAGTCTAAATGCCATCTTAAACATACTCAAACGGCAAAATTTAGTTTCAAATATTTTTAAATGAAAAATATCAAAAACTACTGTGTCATGGATAGACAAAAAATTAACATCTATTTTTTGCAAGTGTTATGAACCCTGGCTCGAAGGGGCCACAACAAAATGGGAGACCACACACAAGTAAATGGAAAAATAGAGACGTCTTATTTTGGTTGTGATATATCTTGCTATGTACAAAAACATAGTCTCTTAAAGGTGGTTCACCTGGGCAGTGGTGTTCCCGATGCCCTGAAAGAGGAGAGAGAGAACCAGAGAACATTAAGTCAGGGCCTTTTACCAACACAGGAGCACCGGGCCCGGGTGCCCCTGATTGTCAGGCCCGCCCACAAAGGACGACCAGGGGTTGTCACAGCAAGATTTACAAAGTTCTCAAAAGTGAAGTTTGTCTGGCATTTTCATCCTAAAATGTATTCAATGTATACCTCAAACCCTCTATTTTACAACTAAATAATTGGTTATAGGAAAAAATATTTGATCAGACCTAAATAGCAAGAGTTTAGAGAAATGGCAGTGTCACAGATGGACAAAGCCAAGTATGTTAATGTAGACAAGAAAAGTAAATATCAAATTAAACATTTTTTATTTCAATTATCAATCATATACTTTTTTTCCTTTTTTTTTTTTTTTTACAATATTTAGAACATACAAGTAATATTAACGTTATATTCAAATTTATTTTGTATAGATATATGAATTCATTAAGTTTGAACACAGTGTTTAGAATATGACATAAATAATATAATTGTTAAATATCAATGTATTGGGAATAAATTTAGTTTATAAGAGTTTCTAAAATTAACCCAGAATGATGACAGAAAACTTTGTCACTTTCCCAACATTCACACTCATAAAATTCCTCTTTTTTTTTTCACAATTTTTTTTCTCATTTCAAAATACATTGCCCTGAAAATATAATTACCTACCAAAAAATATACATTTGGTGTAAATTACTGTAAATACATTTTTTGGACCAGATGTTAACCGTCCTTTGACTTCGCCCTTTTGTAACCTGCCTCTAACCATCTGCCTCAGGACACTTGCCCTTCTCTTCTCAGCCTGTACATAACTCTGATGTACTGGTTGAGTAGATCAGGCCATAGCTGCATCTCCACCACACTCTAAGTTGTAAATGATGTTGTCTCTGGCATCAACGACAACAAATTCTGTGTAGCTGTTTTTGTTGACCTGGCAAAAGCATTTGATTCAGTTGATCATTCCATTTTGCTGAGAAGGTTAAGACATAATAGTCCCTCAGAGACCTGTGTAGCTTGGTTCAACAGCTATCATTCTGGGGACATAAAATCATTATTGTAGTCACTATTATATATACATCTAGTTCCTCTCTCAACACTGCCCTGTCTGCTCTACAAATTAGCACATCCAATGAGCCTTTTCCTACAAATTTCCAACCAGCGGTAGCTTTAGCCACTGCACTAAAGCTTCCAGCAACCCACTGGGCTATATTAGCCTGTGGTTGTTCTCGATATATGTGCAGCTGAAGTAGTGATGGTTCTGAAGTCCTCTGATGATGATTAGCAGCATCTCTAAATGTGGCTACAACTATTTGGCAATCACTAGTCTGATGCAAGTGTTTATTGAACACAAAGCAACCAACACATGAGCGGTTCTCAAGAACCAACTGGTTAGCTGATTTGATTTCATCATCCCTGCATTTTTCCGCATAAAGCTTAAAAAATATTGCATTGTAAATTGACACAGGTAGTGATATAATATGCGATGCAATATGTGATGCACAACGTCATCGGCTCGCGTGTCCACAGAATGTAAACTAACCACAAGCCTCAGTAAAGAATTTTGCAAGATGATGAAAAATGCAGCTCATTGATATCATATAATAAATATCTGCAAAAGACAGAACAAACCAGTACCCTGATGTCCTACACGAAAGCAGGGGCATACTATTTTGCACCCCATGTGACTGTATGTTGGATCATAAGAGAAAATCGATGCTGGAGAGAACCTTTTCCAGCTCAAAACATTTGAAAATGGTTTGTGCTGCAGTAATAATCTATATGGATCTGGATCAACAGAAACGATGGCAGTGTTTCCCCTAGTCTTGTATCCTTATTATTATATTAATAAGGGGCTTTTCAGTCAGTATAAATCTTAATTTATTCAAAAACTTTGCTGTTCTTTTCTCTCTCTCTTGTTTATTATTATTATTATTATTACTACATACTGTATACTGTGCGCGTACGCCGCTTTGGGTCCACACTGAGTCTAGATCCGGATCAATGGAAACACCGGGACATGATAGGAGAACTGGATCCGGCCGTCATCACACACTAACAAGGTTGGTCTAGTTCTCACTGTGGCCCGGTTTCACTCCACCAGTCCCTGGCCCGTTAATGCCCCCCCCCCTTGCTGTAACACTGTGACAGACTGCACAGACTCCAATCAAACAAACCAGAGTTCGGATCACAAAATGGAGTGCATCGCAATAAACTGTCATTTTCAGTCCTGTGTAAAAGTCCATGGTCCATGTCCATGTTGATACAAAACTAAATGAGGGCCATTATATTTCTTCCTAATGTGTATGTTACATCAGTAAGCTTAGGCAAGTCATCAAGTAATGTTGATCTGATGAAGTCATACAGTAACATTACTGTAAAGCCCTTTCAAAGAAATATTTAACATCACTATGAATGCATTCTTTTCTTGTTACTATTGCTTTCAATACAAAACAAAATGAAGGCCATTATTTTTTTCCTAATCTGTGTTACACCAGTAAACTTAGCTCAGTTCTCTATTTTATCAACTCTACTGCCTCTAGAACCCATGGATTCCCATGGGTCAGTGCACTAATATTATAATAATATAATATGAGAATGAGTTATATTTTATATGAAAAGGGCATCTATCTGTCTGTCATCCATCCATTCACCCAATTATTTGTACAGTATTCCTTTTTTATTATTGTTCTCGTAATACAGCGCATGGCCAAAACAAGTTACCTCCTGAATCTACCTGAGCAAATAGTCTAGAGCCAATAGATAATTCTGGCAGGGATTAATATGTTTCAGCTGCAATAAGTTAGTTAAGCCTAACTAATGCAATGAGTAGTAGAGGCCAATAAAGTGATGACCCATCATGTCTAGTTCCTCCAGTACAAGCATGTGGGGGCAGTATTATGAACCAACCCCTAATGGGGTTTGTTCTGTTGTTTAGATTCAGGTTCTGCAACATTATGCGTCCATAAAATGATGGAAAAACAACTGACATTGCATTAGTATAGGGTTATCACATGTCAAAACAATACCTCAGTGAATGAATGCATACTGTAACAAAATCTAAAGGCAGTCAAACTAAATATTAGAGTGTGTGACTTTTTTCAGTCTGGCTGTGTATATTACAAAAAAGTCTACAGAGAACTGTCTGACCAAAGATTAAGATGCAAAACAACAAAGAAACAACATTTAGCTACAGTTCAGTAGCTAAGTGGTATTTTCACAATAGATGGGAATCCAGACATCAGCCTCATTGTGCTTTAATTTTTTTTAAAGGGACAGAAATATTAAGGTATAACAGGATATTAAGAGATTTATATGTGCGCAGGTTGTGATAAGACCCTGAGGTTATTCACATAAACAGAGCCAATATATGTAACTAATGTAAATATGAAAAACAGGACATTAAAAAAGAAAGAAATGTTCCTTCCCTGTGAATCACATGCACAAATTTGTTGTTTCCGCATATTGTTGTTTGTTTTGTAGGTATTAGTGTATATACAGCCTCTCACAGAAATTACAAAGAGAAGGATTCTCTGGGGGGAAAGGAACTTATGACAAATTAGTTTTACAGAGAAGAACATGAACTTTAAAGTGAAGTCCCGTGTTCAGGATCATGTGATGTTCCCTATTCTCACCACTTGAGGCCGGTTGGTGAGAAAGTCCCTGATCCAGAAACACAGTGATGCTGACAGTCCCAGGTTGTAGAGCTTCAGAGCCAGTCTGTCCAGGAGGACAGTATGAAATGCCTAACTGAAGTCCACAAATGGCATCCTAGCGTAGGTGCTAGGCTTAGTGCGGAGTGAAGGACTAATGAGACTGCATCCTCTGTAGAATGGCTCCCCTTGTAGGTGAACTGCAGGCTGTCCAGGCCAGCAGGGGTGACGTCCTTGATGTGTTTAAGGAGGATCCTCTCAAAGCACTTCATGATGAATAGGGTCAGAGCAACAGGGTGGTAATCATTAATGCAGGAAACAACAGATTTTTTAGGTACAGGCACAATTATGAAGAACTTAAGACCGGCAGGGACAATAGCAGCTGCAGGGACAGGTTGAAGATGTCCAGAAAAACTCCTGCCAGCTGGTCAGCACATGTTTTCAGGGTCTGCCCTGACACCTTATCTGGTCCTGCAGCATTGTTGGTGTTGATCCTCCTCAGAATGGAGCTCACCTGGTACAGCTGCAGAACAAGAACCTGGTACTACTCCTCCAGCCATTGAAGATGTTCAGCCTCTCTGCTGCTTGATGAGTCGAAGCACGTGAAGAAGCTGTTCAAGATGTTAAGCAGAATGGGAAGAGGTGATGACACTCACATCCAGTCATTAAAAGGTGTGCTGGATCCCAAAGAAAGGTTAGGCAGAGTGGGGTCATGGCTGACCTGCCAGACATTGCTCTTGTAGTCCGTTATGGTCCTGATGCCTTTCCACATGCTGCGCAGGTTGTTGTTTGTGAAGTGCACCTTGATGCGCCGTTGGTACCTGTCTTTAGCCAGCTGGATGCCTTTTTTCAGGTCTTTCTGGGCACTGCTATAAGCCAGCCTATCACCTGACCTATATACATCATCCCGGGCTTTGGGCAGGGGCCATACTGTGCTGTCCATCCAAGGTTTCTGGTTTGGGAAAACCCTGATGGTCTTTGTGGGTAGGACAGTATCAGTGCAGAACTGAACATAGAAGAAGGCAGATGCTGTGTATTCCTCCAGATCAGTGCCCTCTCCCCAGTCCATGTAGTACAGAGGAAGTCTCCTCAGTCCAAACCTGAACTGTCCTGGTGGTGGGTTTTGTCCTGCAGATCAGAGGCTTGTAGGCTGGGATCAGCTCCACAGAGATGTGATCAGACATGCCCAGGTGTGGAGCTGCTACAGCCTTGTATGCTCCTGGGATATTGCAGTAGATCTGATCCAGGATATAACTGTCTCTGGTGGGAAGCTGATAAATTTGTGGAAATTGGGGACCACAGCTTATAGTTCAACAAGGTTAAAGTCCCCTGCCACGATCACAGCCGCCTCTGGGTTAATGTCCATCTGCCTGCTGATCAGGCAGTATAGCTCCTCCAGTGCTAACTTAGCATTAGCTTGCGGTGATACATAGGCCACTATGATTATAATGGAGCAGGGTTCTCTAACTAGTTTAGACAGAGTACACTTCATTGCCAGGTATTCCAAATCAGGGGAGCAGTATATTCTAATAATCTTCGAAGTGGTACACCACGAGTTATGAGTGTACAATGCCAAACCTCCGCCTTTTGATTTGGAACAAAGAGCGCCCTGCTAGCTCCACCGCAGCGTCGGAATGTTGCTGTCCCGCCAGGTCTTGGTAATGGTCGCTACACAGTTGTCCATCCTACCCAAGACAGTCCTTAGCTGAATCTCATCCAGCTGAGTGACCTGGTGTTGGTGAGGAAGAGCCTGGGGAGAGCCGGCCTGTGTGGGTTAGCATGTAGTCTAGCACATACCCGCTCCACTTTTCCCACTTTTATTTATGATTTCTCCTCTGTCTCCTAGACCACAAAAGGGAGATCTCCGGTGGTATAAAATCCAGCTTAGGGGGTGCATAGAGTCCAGAGTTTTTCCCCATTTCCCACAGTTCAGCCCTTCCGCATTGGATTAGGGCTTCAAGTCACTGATATAGTGATGAAAACGTGAATAAAAACACAAGAAAAGAGACGGCAAGCCGAGAGCCGCTGCATACATGTACACCACCATCTTGAACTGAAATAAGTAAAAGAGCTGCCACAGGAATAATTAACTCAATAACACCCCGCAGAGTTCTCGTTACAGTCATGATTTGCCTGCTGAATACACTCTTAATAGATTTATTTATTACTAATCACTGTTGTTTCTGCATTTATTACCCTATCGATTGACTGCAGGAGATTTTGGTTTTATTTATTAAGAAGCAAAAACTTATCTTCTGAAGTCAGAAAATAACAATAATACTACCACCACTACTATTAATAACTAGTACATTGACCCGTGGGGAACCACATGTTCTAGATCCTCTGATACAGTTCATTCCTTTACTTTTTCTACTTTCTCGGTAAATTCCACTGGCATTTTCAGTTGAATAACCTTTCAGCTAGCATGTTCATTTCTGCACATGAAATCTGACACCATGTAATGTGGCCCTGTTATTTATCTGTTGCTAGGTAACCCACTTCTATGATTCTGGGCATAGCAACTTGATTGGCCATTGGGAGGCCATTGTATTCCAAAATTACTATCTCACAAAACACTGGTCCTATCAACTTGTTGTTTTCGCTAGTCTCTTCCTTGACCAAAAAATACACAAGTATGCCAAACTGCAGCAGTCAGCTCTTTCCAGATTTTGTGTGTTGCCTGAGAAACTTCCCTTTTATAATGTAGGATAATAATAATTCTAAAAATAAGATGAAGAGGTGGAGAATAAACTTGTAATATTGCAAAAGTCTAATAATATTAATATTAATTAATAATACTGGAAGGTCTCAGAGCACCTGTGTGTGTGTGCGTGTGTGTGTGTGTGTGTGTGTGTGTATCTGTGCAGTTCTGAGAAATCAAGATGTTTCTAATTGGCCAATTTGGTACCTACAGTTGAGGAATAGTCCCATGTTGACATTAAATAACTTTTTTCTTTAAAATTCCTTTTTAAATCAATCAATCAATCAATCAATCTTTATTTATATAGCACTTTTCATACAGTAAAATGTGCTTAACATATAAAATCAGTGCACCCCACCACCAACACCAACCTCCACCACACAATCATATATGTGCAGACACAC
>JAPQRP010000011.1:27563793-27575026 GCA_037367295.1 Apogon hyalosoma | reverse complement strand
TCACAACTAACTTATGAGTAACAGAAAATTTAAGCTTGACAAAAAATAGTGGTTTGATTTATATCGTGATATATATCGATATCAGCTGATATGAAAAAAATTATCGTGATATGATTTTTTTCCATATTGCCCAGCCCTACTTGCAGCACATAACTCTGAAGATGCAACTGGCCCACATGAAAGCTATAACCTTAGACCTTGGTTTTTCAGCCATACATACTGTGTATCAGCAGGGAAAGATGTTAATTTTTCCTTTGTCATACAAGGTGTTCGGCTTGGGTTCACAGTGCTTGACTTTTTATTATTATATTCTTTGAGCCACCCAAAGTCATGACTTGCATAACAGATTTGCTCACCATTCTGGCTGTTATTTCCCAGGTTCATATGACTGGTAATGGAATGAAAACTAGACAACTTTACAGTGGTTGTGTGGGGTACAGACAACATTCTATGCAGAACTCACAAAGAAAAATGCAAACAAGTGGTACACATGTTTTGCTACCAGAAAACAACAAAGGCAGATCTGCTGGAATCTACACTGAGCAGAAATAAAATCAACATTGCCTGTGGATCTTTGCAGTATCAGATTCCCATGGCAAAGGCCTGCACCTCAGCCTGCCACGTACAACTTTTAATACAAGGATGGACACAACACTTTTTTTTTCAGGGGAACCTTTTAAATAAACAATTTAGAGTCTTCAGTATGTTTCATTTCAGTGTGGATTGTGAATATGACCTGGTTATTAGATTTTGTATTACTTTATATTTCATATTACTTTATTACTATAGCAGTCAAAAAAAGTTTTCAGACACCATAAAGATTTCACACAATCTCAAATATTTTCATGAAATGTTTACAAAAAAATAAATAAATAAATTGTGTTTCAAAAGGTGTAGCTTGATCAGACAGATGTTTATTGTTTACGAGAAAAGGTTACAAAACTAATTCTTAACAATTTCAAAAGGTCATGCCCTGGATGTATGGCAAAGGGCAATATCTTGCTGGAATAGTGCACATGCAGTAGGGAATATGTGGCTTTGAAGAATGGCACAATACATGGCAGAGTTGAGTGATTTTGAATGATTCTTAATGCAATGTATCACAACTGCATGGGGGTTCCAAACTTTTTTCTACCACTATACATGTAACAATACTACATCATGTATATGCACGATAAGACCTTTTTAAATTAATCACTTTTAATAAAATCTATTTGGGCTGGCCAAGGGAAGGTTAACATCTAGATCAAATAATACATTTAAAATTGCCTTTTGAAGAGATATATATTTTGAAAGTACATAACTTCTAGTGTCCAGCACAAGTTTTTTTTTTTTTCAGAAAAATGTTTTAAAATACTTAGAAGGCATTAAATTTAGCATAAATGTATGTTTGCATTCTTTTGTCCATGCAGTTCAAAGCATAACTTTGATCCTCTTCTATTGGACCGGTATTATACATATGGCAGGTTGTAAGGTCCATTTAAAAACCTCTTGCTACTCTTTTTACAATGGTTACAAATATATAATAAAGAGATAAATATATGTTAAAATGTATTAAATTAGTTTATTAAGGTATTTGATTTTGTAGATATTATATATGCAATGTATACACTAATTAACAGGCTGAATAAACAATTGAAACGTGTAATTCTTCTCCCTTGTCCATCCATTACCATATTGGCTGTGTCCATCCGCTGCTGAAACACTTCGTAAAATTCTTGCTATTTTATGCCCTTATATATTGAAAAAATACAAACTGTTTACTGTTTTGCAAAATAGATACCCAAGAGGACCAATAGTAAAGATTATACAGCTTTATGAAAATTGGAACCATACTTTAAGACAGGTTTTTATAAAGTGGTCAAAAACAGATGTTAATTTTCTGTCCATCTGTTACTGAGGGGTTTCTACTATTTTTAAGCCAGAAAATTAGGTTAAAACATTTTTTTTTAATCGCACATCTAAAAGTGCTTATTATTCCCTGCAAAATGCGGTATCATTCATCTTTCTGCCATAAATAATTGTGAAAGGGCAAACAAAAATGTAGTAAAGCTGTCTATCCATTACCGCTTGGCCGGCCCCTATTTTAAAAGTCCCTTTTAAATGTATTCATTTATGACAGCTCCTGAAATTTCATTCATAGCCAGTGGATTATCTTCATGTATGTGTAGATTATAGCCTCTGTAACAGATGGTCTGCTGTGCTCTGATATTATTAAGTTAGAATGAGTTAGCTACACTAATCCACCCTGGTTGTCAACTCAGACCTAACATGAGCTAGGTCTCCTCTTTGTCCTTCACACACAAACACAGCACACAAAGCCCATTAAATTCTGAATACTACAAAGACTCCAGTCTTTCTACTGAAATAAATATGATAGACAAGATGAAAGGATTAAATTAAAACATCTAGTCCTTTATTAATTCTGATCATCCTAAGGTTGAGCATTTTCTATGCTGCTCGCAAAACTAATCACACTTTATTATAGTAAAATAATTTGACATACAGTATGTAGGGCAAGACAAAAAGATGGAAACAGGAGAACTTAGCTGAAATAGACAACAGGGTGTTGTAAAGTAATTACATGAAATTATATAGAAGCTTTCAATGACAAATACAGAATCTACATAAATGGTATTCTGAAATGCTTCCAGGGCTTATTTACATCAAATGTCAGACCAGCTGGCAGCATAGTGACTATTTTTTTGTTGATGTCTCCATCTAGAGGAGTGTTTCGGTATTACATAAACATTATACAGTACTACAGCAATGTCCAATATCATCTGTTTCTTTTAAGCCAGTGTAGATCTCACCATTCTGTTCTCTCTCTGTCTCTAGGAGTGTGTTTTCACTGTGTCATTGATGTAGTTCCAGTGAAGAATGAGGACGGCCTGGTCATCATGTTCATTCTGAATTTTGAGCTCCCCACTGACCCCAGACCAACCAGCAGGTCCCCAGTCAGAGACCTCAACAGAGTGCTGCGGATCCCATGGCTAACCATGGGTATGTTTACAGTACTCTGTGCAAAAATACACTTATATTTTATATGCACCATGTATATATATATGATCCATATAAACACAATCTAGAAATCTGGGTCTGGTGTACTACGGAATTACTGTAATGTTCATCCCTATGTTGTGTTATATTATAGGCCCTGCAAATTATTATTATTTTTTATCAGTGTTTTTGGCTTACTTTTGTCTTTTTATTATTGTCTGTTTTTATGCCTGTATATACTTGAATGAATTTTGTGTAGTCGTCTACTGCTTAATGAGGTAAGTCGTCGACTACAGCTGCTTCTCTAGTTAATTAGATATGGTGAAGAGGATGATCTGGGTTTTCCAAGACCTCCAGATTATCAAGTATACACATCTCCACCACAGTTTCCAGTTAGACCAGCTTCTCTAGGAACAGTGAACAAGCTTTCTTTACCGTTTGTCCAGACCCCTGATGTCCTTTTGTATGATGTAACAGCAGACAGGCATAGAATTGCTCTTTTTCCACCACTGACCAGCAGCATCTTCGATAGAGTGCATCTGTGTTCATGGACCAGTCTATCTTATTGTCAAGATGCACACCAAAATATTTATATGTTGGCACCAACCCAATGTCCACCCCATATATGTTGACTGGCTAAAGTCTGAAATATATTTCAATTTCTTTGGTTGTGGAGGTGTTCATTAGGATGGGTTTTTGTTACTTTATCACAGATGGACAGATCCCTGTACTCCCTATCCTATGCATTCCTGATACTTGCTACAATAGCTCTGTCAACATAGTATCAGCCAGGTACAGAGACCCTGTGCAATCTCTACGCACAGCCTGGGCTCTGGAACGAATCTCCTCGACGGAGGTTGGACTCTTGTTTTCTGGAGTTGTCCAGGGTGACAGGTATGGAGCAGGTGCAGGGCTCCACAAACACTGTGTGCAGTGGTGATGGAGTTCTTCTGACTTCAACTGGGGATATAGTTGGACAGTGGAAGGACTACTTCAAGGATCTCCTGATCCCTGCCTTCATGCCTTCTAGGCAGAGCCCTGGGACTCAGGGGCAGGCTTGCCCATCACCGGGGCTGAAGTCTCCAAGGTAGTTGGAAAACTCCATGGTGCTAAGCTCCGGGGGTGTATAAAATCCATCCTTAGTTCCTTAAATCTTTGGGTGTTGTGGGGCTGTCTTGGCTGACACACCTCTTCAACATTGCATGGCGGACAGGGGCAGCACCTCTGAATTGGTAAGACTAGGGTGGTGGTTCCCCTTTTCAAGAAGAGGGAGTGAAGGGTGTGTTTCCACTACAGGGGGATCACACTCCTCAGCCTCCCTGGGAACACCTATGGTAGAGTACTGGAGAGTCCAACTGATAGTCAAACCCCAAATTCAGGAGGAACAATGTGATTTTCAACCTGGTTGTGGAACACTGGACCAGGGGCCTCATGTACAAAGGTTGTGTACACCCAAAAACATGGCGTACACCCTTTTCCACACTCACGTTCAGATGTACAAAGAGTGAAATGACCGTGGAAATGTGCAGCACTTCATGACAGCTTCATTGCTGGCATATGCATATTTCTAGAGCTTTTGAACCTTTGGCGACACTTAAAGGTGATACTGGGAAACTTAAAGCCCAACTATTATACTTTTTTCACTCTCAAATATGGCATTGTTGATCAAGGGGAATGTTTTAGAAGCCAAAAAAAAGACAAAAAATGGTCCAGTAATTTTTTTGTCGGCCCCCTCTAACCATAAACATGCATTAAAACAAGCTGTTGTGATTCTTGCCAGAAATCTACATCAATGACCCAGTTGCTCCCACCCCCATATATTTGTGCCAACCACTTCTCCAGCGATTGTTTGACAAATTTAGGTCAGTTCACTGCAGGCTTTGCCAAAAAACTGAGGCTTGTGGCTGGAGCTGTACCCACCATCCGACAAAAACCAAATGAAAATGTAAGTCAATTGTATATTTGCTTTCTTTGATAGATTGATGTACAAACCAGTACTATCAATTTGAAGAGGAAAATACACTGCTTCAATAACTCTGATGCGAACTAAAAGCAGTCGAATGTAATCAACTGATGCTATCATCAACTTCTCAACCAACTCAATGCAGATGCAGACTTATTAAAATAATATTTAGAATGTGATACTTGTCAACGGTGATGTAGTTCCACATTTTATGGTCATGGTTTCTCTATGCTATGGTCCTGCTCTCTGATCTGACTTTATTTTCTTTTAGCAATGGCAGCTAATGATTTTTGATCATGGTTTAGCACTACAGCAGCTTAAGCTGTGTCTGGAGTTAGCCAGGTTCTGTCCATGTTTTAAATTACATTAAAATTTGCCTACACTCGGAGGTGTTCTTTGATTCACTCAGTATGATCGTGTTATTACATGATTCTGTTTGCTATCATGTCAGTGCCTTTCAAGTGCCCGTGATTTTAGTACACTAGTTTGTTGCTAATGTGGCTAACACTGTCGTTCTCAAAGTGCAGTAGTCACGTTGATGGCAAACCTGGCAAGTTGCTCTGGCAACATCAAACTAATCACACGATTGGCTGGCCAGGATGTCAATCATTGATTCATGTTCTGGGGTCTGAAAATGACACATTCTGGAAAGGGCTCTGTAAACAGAGTAAGTTAGGTGCATCTACTCTAAATCCTTGTGGCAGACTTAAGACATGCTGGAGGGATTATACCTCTCGAGTGGCCTGGGAATGCCTTGGAATCCCCCCTGGAGGAGCTACAGGAGGTTGCCATGGAGAGGGAAGTTTGGGCTTCCCTACTCAAGCCACTGCCCCCGCGACCCAAACCTGGATAGGCGGAAGAAAATGGATGAATGAAAATGATATGTGTATACAGGACTAATTGTGTGGTAAATTAAGTTGTAAACTATTTTATTGAGTTACCTTTTAATGAAATGCGAGTGACTTGAGTCATGTAGTATAAAATTAAGACCTTCTATTGCAAAAGGTAATAACAGATGTGGCGACTCTGCAACACAGTTGTCATCAACTATTGTTTGTAGAGACACGTTGTAGAAAAAATATGTACTGTATGTTTAAGTAAATTTCACTGATGACTTTGAACACATTAAAAGCAAAAGAATCACTGGAACATATTTTTGAGCATCTTAAAGTCATAATGCAGCTGTACAGCTCCCCCAGGAATGGGTGTACTGCCAAACACAGCTGGCTATCCCCTAACACAGCACCCAAGGGTCACAACTTACAAACATGTCCTTCATGCATACATCAGGAACTCACAGACGGTGGTATTATTGCCTCTCAACAACAAATACACACTTGGTACTTGGTTTGTAGGTCTGGACTGGTACATTTTCCAATGTACCTACATTTCCTATATTAAAGATCTGGTCAGAGATGATTCAGATGTCAATGAGCATGTTTCCATAACCATAAGAATCAGATAACTGCAAGTAATCAGATAATTGTAATAATCTGACGCTTTTACATTCATATATGAAATGCATAATTGAAAAACCCTGGTTTTGACAATCTAGTCCATTACCACATTTCTTTTGGACTACAAACATACATAGTAATGGTAGACTCAAACTTCCGGTTATTGTCTTCCACTCACGTTTGACTACGTAACATCCATTTTTTATGATTTTAATTGTTTTTACATATGCACATATGGTGTGGCAGACTGGGGTGGTGGTCCCCATCTTCAAGAGTGTACTCCAACTACAGGGGGATCACACTCCTCAGCCTCCCAAGTAAGGTCTATGCCAGGGTACTGGAAAGGAGGGTACAGTCGGTAGTTGAACCTCAGATTGGGGAGGAGCAATGTGGTTGTTGTCCTGGACGTGGAACCGTGGACCAGCTCTGTATCCTTGCTGGGGTGCTGGAGGGGCATGGGAGTTTGCCCATCCAGTCCACGTGTTTTGTGTGTTTTGGGAGAGGGAAGTCTGGGCTTCATTGCTGAGGCTGCTGCCCCCGCGACCCGGACCCGGATAAGCGGATGAAGTCGAGTACGAGTATGAGTATGCACAGATGTAAAAGAATGAAATAAATCAGATATACTGTATGTATGCAGGAAGACATCGGACACTTGACAAGAAATCCAGGCGTGTTTATCCATTTCTCACAATCAGATTACTGTTGTTATTTGATAAAACAGATCAGATTATGCTGTTTACATGATCACTTGAATAATATGATAACTCCAGAAATCGAATAATGATCATAGTATTAGTGTGTATGAAAATGGGCCCAATGACATCCTAAAGGAGAACTGATCGGTCAGTAAGGGTTCCTTTTATACATATTGATCCCTCATCTGGAACACAACCTATTCTAATGGAGGCTGTGCCCAACCTGTATAAGTTACTGGAAAGTCAGGTCAATTTATCTCAGTTGTCCATTAGTCCTTGGAGAACATCTACTGGCAAGTAGTATGTACTGTATATTAAAATATTCATTATTACAGTCAGTATCAGTTGCAGTTAATTACACTGAACAAAAATATGAACGCAACACTTTTGCTTTTGCTCCCATTTTTCATGAGCTGCACTCAAAGATCTAAAACTTTTTCTACTTCAGCTCACGGGCAGTAGCTCTGGTGGACAGTCCTGCAGTCAGCATGCCAATTGCACACTCCTTCAAAACTTGCGACATCTGTAGCATTGTGCTGTGTGATTAAACTGCACATTTTAGAGTGGCTTTTTATTGTGTCCAGTCTAAGGCACACCTCTGCAATAATCATGCTGTCTAATCAGCATTTTGACATGTCACACCTGTGAGGTGGATGGGTTATCTCAGCAAAGGAGAAGTGCGCACTTAATACAGATTTAGACAGATTTGTGAACAATATTTGAGAGAAATAGGCCTTTTGTGAACATAGAAAAAGTTTTAGCTCTTTGAGTTCAGCTCATGAAAAATGGGAGCAAAAACAAAAGTGTTGTGTCTATATTTTTGCTCAGTGTATAACAAGACATTGGATTAAATAATTATTTTTTAGACCCAAAAAGCACAGAGATTTGACTCCTAGTTATATAATTGTACTTAATGCAAGATATGCCAAAGTTAAATCAAATTCAAATCAAATCAGATTTGATTTATATAGCACAATATCATAACAGAAGTTATCTCATGACACTTTACATATATAGTCGGTTGAAACCAGACTCCATTAGAAAGTTAGAATCCAGTTGAATTAGATAAAATGCACTTGTACGCCATCCAAATTTGTTCCACCACTATTGTTTTCATGTTCCCTTGTATAGGTCAGCGGCAGCGTTTGCGTCTCCTCCTGCGCTCCCTCAACCCTGGAGCAGGTGTTCTGTCCCAGGACACAGAGCTGGGTGCTCCTCAGGGAGACCTCCCCCCCCTTGGACATGAGTCTATAGCCCTGGAAAAACTCTTGTCCCTCCCTGACATGGAGCAGCTTGAGGAGGCAGGAGGTGGACTGCTGCTGTGGGACAACGAAGAAGAGGAAGAAAAGGAAGAGGAAGCAGCTGGAAAAATTAGAGGGAGGGGAGGGGAGAGAGATGGACTAGTTGCAACGGGACGAAAGTGTGAAGGAGACAGAAGGAGGAGAGAGGGAACTGATGTGTTTGGACTGAGGAGAGGCATAGGTCTGCCCCCATCTCCAAACTCAGCACCTCCAGTCCTCGCTCTACCCCTCGCCTCCTCACATACGCCACCTAGGTGGGTATTCTCTCATTTCTGATCTGCATATCAGTGTTAAAGATCAGGGGTGTCAAAGTCCTTTTAGTTCAGGGGCCACATTCAGCCCAGTATGACCTGAAGTGGGCTGGACCACTAAAATGATAGCATAATAATATATAAATACTGTCAACTCCAAAGTTGTTATTTTAGAGTAAAAAAAGTAAAATTACATCATGAAAATATTTGCTTCTACAAACTATCCTTTAAAAAATGAATAACCTAAACAACCATGAACAGAATTTATTGAGAAAAATATGTGCAGTTTTAACTAAATTATTGTTGTGGTGCACTTCTGCATCGCCACAGACCCCTCCCTCAGACTCATTATCAGTTTCAGCTGCTGGCACTGCACCTGGAGCACATCACCATTAGGAGCCTTTATAAGCGGCTCCCCTGCTCCAGTGCGGTGCTGGTTCATTTTTGCTGCTGCTGTCACTCCCCCATAGACTCACCACCACAATCATCCTCATCACCCTTTGGACTCTGACTGTTTCCACCCGCAGGTTTTTTTGTTACCTATGTTCTTGTTTCATTTCTGTTAATAAACATGTTTACTCCCTTCAGCACCGTGCATGTGAGTCAATTCAATGAAGAAGAAAATATTACTATATTATGTGTTGTGCTGTTATTATAAACAGGATTATGATAACAATCTAAATAGACAGCCACTCCACTAATGGATGATTTAATGTTTCAGCAAGTTAAGCACACATCTCATAAAATGCAGTTACATGCAGTAAAGGGTAAGGAAACAAATTTAATACCTATTTTGAATGTAACCATTACCACTTACGAAGGTCAAATGAATGCATTTTTATGTTGTATCATATTTTATATAGTGGTTAAAAATGCCTGTATTTTTAAAATTGATATCTTAATCACTTTTAACATTAGAGAGTCCAACACAACAGTAACAACTGAATTGACATCATAATTGCACAGCATGGCTGGTCATGATGACAAACATAAACTATTGGGACATCATCTTCAGTGCGACTACAGCTTGGCAATAATATGGGAGGATGACACTTAAAACTGTCGGTTATAATTTCCAAAATGAAATATTGTTACCCAAAAATATATTGTTTAAACTTCAAATCTGTAGTCACTTTACCAAGGTTGAGCCTACATGAAAATTTAACCCAAAGTTTTAAAAGATTTCCCACTAGTTCATCCAGATAACACACATGTATTGACCAATCTGTGATCTACGTGATTTCACTAGATAATAGTAGAAACAGTATGATATTAGAAACAGTATCCGACATCTGATGGTCCCTGCTCTCACACAGGCAACATGGAAAAGGTGTGTCGGTTTCAATATTTCATATATAATATTTATCTTTTTCCTAGTGTAAATCTCTATATCTCCACTTTGACTATTTTCTGTTCCTGTGTTTCTACATGACTCTCAGGATATTTACAGACTATTACAGCATGCCTTTCTCCTCTTTTTCCCCTAACTCATTTTCCTCTGGAAAGAACTTGTAGCTCTAAGTTAGGGCTGCGTTGGTCTGACTTAATTTTTACTGTCAAAAAGCATTGTGCTAATAACAAATTTGATGAACTTTCTGTCCAACAGAGAAAGTGGAAGAGGGAGAGACTGCCTTCACCACATTCATCCATCTAGTAAGTTAGATGGAAGCTGTGGGAGTTTAAAACATTCCTCTTCAGTGGATGACATCAAGAGTGGCCAGAGTTACTGGGAAAAACGACTGCAGCTTCGCCACAGCTGCACAGGTGACAAACATTACACTTTATTTCTGTGGGAAATATATAGAAAGTGTCAAACAAATTAAGTTTTCAAATTATGAATTTGTGGAATGCAAAAATTACACTGAAGATATCAATAATCAAGGAAGTGAAAATCATTTAGGTCAATTCAATCTAAAGCGGGTCAGACCAGTAAAATACTATCATAATAGCCTATAAATATTGAAAACTGCAAATTTTCCTCTTTGTTTTAGTGTAAAAAAAGTAAAATTACACAAAAATATTTACATTTACAGACTAGCCTTTTACAAAAAATGTGAACAACCTGAAATATCTTAAGAGAAGTATGTGGAATTTTAACAATATTCTGCCTGTTACTAAATGCTTTGTGTATTTGTAGATCCACTGTGATCTATAAGTTGTGATGCACATGTATAAATGATAAACTAAGGCATAATATTGTTAACATTGCACTTATTTTTCTTAAGAATTATCAGGTTGCTCATATTTGTTCATGTTATGTTCAAGTATGGTTCGTAGATGTAAACATTTTCATTACGGAATTTTACTTTTTTCACTCAAAAACATAGAGAAAACTTTGGACTTGACATAATTTATAAGGTCTTATCTTATTATTACCCCGCCTGCCCGAAGGGGAGGCAAGGGGTATTTTGGTTCGTTTTTTTTGTTTGTTTGTCTGTCTGTCTGTCTGTTTGTTTGATTGTCAGCAAATTTACGCAAAAACTACTGGACCATTTTCCATGAAATTTTCAGGAAAGGTGCGAGGTGGTCCAGAATAGATCCCATTAAATTTTGGTGAATGTAGGTC